>CM042243.1:60969483-61116983 GCA_023566225.1 Romanogobio albipinnatus
GTTTACACCAAGGTACTTGAGGCTTCTCACCCTCTCCACAGAGGTCCCGCTGATCATAAGAGGAGTGTAAGGTTGCTGCTGTCTCTTCCTGAAGTCCATAATCAGTTCTTTAGTTTTGCTCACATTCAGAGAGAGACAGTTGTCCTGGCACCATGATGTTAATTTATCTACCTCACCCAAGTATGCGGTCTCATTATTCTTCTTCTTCTTCACACTTTATTTGTCCCCAAGGGGCAATTAACAAGGCCACATAGAGTAACACACAAACGCTATACATAAAAGAATTATACAATAAACAAATAACACAGTGTGCACGAGTGCAAATATATTAAAACAAGTCCAACCATATATAAAAGGAATAAATACGTTAATAAATATATCCCAAAAAAAAAAAATCACTGCATGGTGAACTTGATGGTGCGTAAAGACGGCTGAAAATTTAAAAGCTGCACCGATTTTGGAACAAAGGTTGCCCTCCTCCTTTGTGTCCTACAGCCCGGACAACGAAGACGTCGCCCAGAGGGAAGCCACTCAAAAACAGAAAAAAGTACATGTGACGGATCTTGTATAATCCTGCATGACAACCTCAGTGTTTGCTGATCACTTATAATAGAAAGGGTTCTAATAGGAAGTCCGATAATTTTTGAACAGACTTTTACCGTGCGCTCCAAGCGATTTCTGTTTTGAAGGCTGATGGAGTGAAACCAGCAGACGATAGAAAATGTAATGACACTTTCAATGTAGGAGTAGTAGAACATAGTAAGAATGCTCTTACTAACCCCAAAGGAATTGAGCTTTCTTAAGAGATACTGCCGCTGATGGCATTTTTTCAATATCTCTTCTGTGTTCGAGGTGAATTTCAGCATGTTATCAAAAATTGTGCCCAGGTACTTATACTCTTCGACGATCTCTATGGGCTTTCCATGAATCACAGTGGTGACTGCCATAGCCATCTGCCTCTGCTTGTTGGAAAAAAGTTACCACCATCTCTTTAGTTTTATTTACGTTGAGTTCCAAACACGAATTGTCACACCACTCCACAAATTCCTGAAGAGCTGGGCCGTAATGCTGTTGAGAGTCTGATAGCAAAGACAATAAGACGGTGTCATCAGCGAACTTAATTAAACTACAATTAGATTGGGTGGACCTACAATCGTCAGTATACAGAATGAAGAGGAGCGGAGAAAGGACGCAGCCCTGTGGAGAGCCAGTTGAAGTATAAAGGAGGTCAGAAAGGGTGTTGTTGACCAGCACTCTCTGAGACCTATTTGTCAGGAAGTCAATTATCCAGGAGATCAGCTGGTCCTCCAGGTTGAATCGATTGATGAGCTTCTCAGCAAGAATATGTGGCTGTAGCGTATTGAATGCCGAAGAAAAATCAGCGAACAAAAATCTAGCTGTGGTATTAGGAGACTCAAGATGCTTATGGACAATATCTGCAATAAACACTTTTGCATCATCCACCCCTCTGCCTGTGCGATAGGCAAACTGAAGTGGGTCCAACTGCAACTCAGGTACTTTAGTGATGTAGTTTTTAATAATCCTCTCCATTGCCTTCATCACAAGAGAGGTGAGAGCAATGGGCCTCAGGTCATTTAAGACGTTAATTGAACTCTTTTTTGGTATTGGAATGACAGTGGAATGTTTCCACAACTGAGGGACAACACCACTGGCCAGGGAGTTCTGAAACAGTGTCTGAAACACACTCGCTAACTGCTCCGCACAATGTTTAAAGGTTCGGCCACAGACAGTATCCGGACCAGGTGCAGATTTAACTTTGGTCTTCTTAAGGGCTCGCACAACCTCCTCTGTACTGATGATGAGAGCACAGTTACCAGGTTTTAAAGTAGAAATGATTGATTCTATTTGAGTGCTATTATCTGTCTCGAATCTGGTGTAGAAAGAATTAAGGTCATTTGGAAGAGATGTTGAGCTGCTACCTGCAACCTGAATGTGCTTGCGAGCAGTGGGAGCAGTATTAACTGCTGCCATGTTCTTAAGACCCTGCCATGCTGTATGAAGGTTCCCCTGAGCGAATGTTTGCTCAATCTTGTCCTTATATTTCAGCTTGGCGTGTTTAATAGCACGCTTAACCTCTCTATTAACCTCCTTTTTTTCATACTCAGAGCCAGTGTAAAAAACTCTCTTTTTCTTATTTAAAATATGTTTGAGTTCTTTAGTCACCCAGGGCTTGTTGTTAGGAAAGATGGTAATATTTTTTGTAGGAATGATGTTGTCCACACAGAAGGAGATATACGATGTTACTGTATCTACTTGCTCATTAATATCGATAGATGGCGCTATGAGCATATTCCAGTCAGTTGTTTCAAAACATCCCTGTAGCATATCAATGCTGTCGTTAGTCCATTGTTTAACAACCTTTATAACCTTCTTTGTCCTCCTTATAACCGGTAAATATGCTGGTGCAAGCAGTACAGTGTAGTGATCAGCAGAACCGAGTGGTGGGAGAGCGATAGATCTATATGCACTTGTGATTGAGCCATAGCATTTGTCCAATGTTTTCCCCAGGCGAGTAGCACATGTGACATACTGCTGAAAACCTTTTAAGGATTTTTCTACGAAACAGTGATTAAAATCTCCCAGAGTGAATTTAGGAGAATCTGGAGATATTAATTCCAGTCTGTCTATGGTGTTCTTAATATGATCTGTGGCTACGGTCGCATTTGCTCTCGGATTAATATAAACCACAATAAAAAAAAAGCTGTGGGAATTCCCTGGGCAGATAAAAAGGCCGCAACGACACGGCCAAAAGTTCAATGTCAGAGGTGCACAACTTCTCCCTTATGACAATCGTTGAACACCATTGTGAATTTACATATAAACAAACACCACCTCCGTGCTGTTTGCCTGTAAGCTTATTGTCCCGGTCAAGTCTTAGGGGAGACCCAAAGCCATCAATATATAAAGTATCATCATCATCGTTCTTATTCAGCCATGTTTCAGTGAATGCTAAAATAGAAGCAGTCCTATATTGGTGCATGTAGTTCACATTAGCTTGCAATTCATCAATTTTGTTACGGAGAGAATGGACATTGGCCATGATGACTGAGGGGAGCGGTCGATGTTTACATTTCTCCCGCTTAAGTCTAGCTCTTATTCCTCCCTTTTTCTTCCCCCTTCTCGTTACCTTCTTGTTTTGAGAAGATTCCCTTGGGGTAGATGGCCTCTTGCGTGTTATTTCCTCTGGAATCCTCTCCGTAACAGTAGCCTGATGAGGGTGAAATTGCAGCTGCAGCAGAAAATCTCTTGAGTATACAAGTCGCAGATTCTCCAGTGGATTGTATCCAGTTGATAGGCAGAATACATGCTCCAAAAAATGTAAAAAGACCAATGACCAAAAAAGTCTTCTATAATCCATATTGATTGCCAGTAAGCACCAAACACTCAGTCAACTAGTTAGCGATCGCGATCTACGTTCAGGCTAAACAATTGTAAATGTCTCCTCAAAAAGATAATGTGAACTGTCCAAATAAAAATGCACTCAATATACAAAAACAAACAAACAAACAAACACCAAAATCTAAAATCTATAGTTATGTTACTCTACAAGCCTACGGTCAGCCACATGAGCAGCGACCGGATGTGTTCTAACAAAACAGAACCACAGTATCATCAGCAAATTTGATAATAGATGTGGAGCTGTGGGATGACACGCAGTCATGTGTGTAGAGAGAGTAGAGCAGGGGACTCAGGACAGCCCTGTAGGGCTCCTACGTTCAGGGTGATATAATTGGAGGTGTACTGGCCTACTTTCACCACTTGAGGTCTGCCGGTAAGGAAATCAAGAATCCAGTTGCAAAGTGAAGAATTCAGGCCAAGGTCCATGAGTATAGAAGCTAGCTTTATGGGGACTATAGTATTGAAAGCTGAGCTATAGTCGATAAATAGCAGCCTTACATAGTTCTTATTATTGCTGTCAATGTGTGTGAGAGAAGAGTGCAGAATGTGAGAGATGGCATCATCCGTAGATCTGTTATCGTGGGCGATAAGCAAACTGGACAGGGTCCAAAGTATCCGGGATGGAGGAGCAGATGATGGTTTTAACCAGTCCCTCAAAGACCTTCATGACTATTGATCTAAGGGCCACTGGACGATAGTCATTCAGACAAGAGGGTTTATTGTTCTTAGGCACAGGGATAATGACAGATTTTTTGAAGGAGGTGGGAACCACCGATGTAGCAAGAGACTCATTAAAAATAGATGTAAACAAACCAGCGAGCTGAACAGCGCAGGACCGCAGAATACGGCCAGAAATCCCATCAGGTCCGACTGCTTTCCTGACGTTCACTCGCTTTAATGCCCTACGAACCTCATCCTCAGACACGGTGATCATATGATTATCGCTGCTCTGGCTGCTGCTTCCTAGCGCACTGATCGGCAGACTCGCGCTGCTTAGATTGTTTTCAAAGCGGCCGTAGAAAATGTTTAGCTCGTCAGCCAACGACGAATCTACGCTCACCTCTGCAGAGGATGTTTTTCTAAAGGCACAGATGGTCCTAAGTCCTTGCCACATGCATCGGGAGTCATTAAGCTGGAAATGTGACTCTATGCGTTCCCTGTATCTGTGTTTGGCGGCACTTACAGTGGGTCGGAGAGCATAGCACGATGCTTTGTACTCGCTCACGTTTCCCGACAAAAGACCGGCGTTGTAAGAGGCAGTGCGTCAGTTTACTGCTGCACGGATTGTTCTATCCACCCATGGTTTCTGGTTTGAGAAGGTCCTTATAGTTATTGTATCTGTAGCTTGTTCGGCTAGTGTGTTTGCAAAGCTTAATGCTACATCCGTGAACTCGCTGACGTCAGATGAACTTGCACGAAACATGTCCCAGTCTACGTCATCAAGAGTCGCCTGTAGCATGGCTTCTGAGTGGGCGGACCATCGCGTCACCACCCTCAGCACCGGGGGATCTTGAACGAGCCTTTGTTTATATTCCGGTGTGAGGAAAATGGCGGCATGGTCCAATTTGCCGAAAGCCGGTATTGAGCGAGCTTTGTGGTGGGATGTAAACAGCAGTAACGATAATCAATGAAAACTCCCGGGGAAGATAGAATGGGCGGCAAATAATGGATAAATGTTCCAGATGATGCGAGCAGGAGCGCGACAGAGTGGAGATATTCCTGGGGTCACACCATTTCATGTTAATCATGAAACACACTCCTCCACCTTTGGATTTACCGGCCTCGGCTGTTCTGTCCATCCGTAAGAAATTTTCAGACGGCGTTACAGCAGCGTCCGGGACCGAGGGCGTGAGCCATGTTTCTGACAAACAAAGAATGTTACAGTCCTAATGTCCCGTTGGAGTCTTATCCTGGCTTTAAGATTGTCCATCTTGTTCTCCAGAGACTGGACGTTGGCAAGCAAAATGCTCGGTAGAGGAGGACTGTGAGCTCTTTTTCTCAGTCTGTTGCGAATCCCAGCGCGTTTCCCGCAGTGTTTCCTGATCCGTCGCCTAGGGTGCTTATTATTCAGGTGGCCACTGTTCATCTCTGCGTTCCGGAGAATCTCACATGGCCACGATTGGAGGATAAAGTGTCCTGAAACAGGTCAGTGAAGTGATGTCCAATGTCCAAAAGTGTTTCTTTGTCGTAAATGATCAGTGCAGACCTGGATGGCGACCGAACTCTGCGGCGCCATCTTCAGTCTAACTGGCACCCCGACTAAGCCTGGTTTCTCCCAAGGTTTATTTTTCTCCATTATGCTCCTGATGGGCTTTTGGTTTCCTTGCCGCTGTCGCCTCTGGCTTGGCTTGCTCAGTTGGGGACACTAAATTTTATTTTTAATGAGCTGATGACATCACCGTTTTCTCCAGAGCGGCTGTACGGCCGAATCATTTTCTGTTGCATTATTTTAAACACTGTGAAGCTACTTTGAAACAATCTGCATGGTAAAAAGCGCTGTATAAATAAAGTTGACTTGACTTGACTTGACTTGAAGGAGGTGGTGATGGAGAGGAGAATTCTGGCCAAACTGTCATTTTGTGTGAAACTGCTCACCCTTTATATATAGATGTTGATTCCTCCACGGTGTAAAAAGGAAAGATATTTTTATTCCTGCTGCGATTAGGCTGTATAACCGTACCCTGATATGAAGTATGTGAAGAGTAGTGTGGATATGTATTTGTATATGCATTTATATGGATATTGGGTTGCATGGTGTTAAAAGCAGATGAAAAGTCCACAAATAAAATCTTAGCATGAGTCTTTGGTTTCTCAAGAAACAGAATGACAATGAAAACACCAAGATTTTAAAAGCAGTATCCAGCTTTATTTAGCATATTAAAAGCTACATCCAAATGGAATATGCTATAAAGTCAAATATGTGAAAAACAAAATGGTTTTTATTTGCATGTATGTGCCAGTGTACAGAATACAGTGCTTTTTATGACTTGTGAATCCAACAATAACATAGACTATATATAGATAATATAGCACCCATAATATTCTTAAGCACCCATAATACTGAGCACCCATTCTATTCTTGTTACACTTTTCCAAAGCCTGATTTAGCCACCATATTGAAAGATTTGCAGTTAGGTTACATGAGTGAGATTTAGAGTTGTTCCGAATCTGATACTAGTATCGGAAATATCACAGATACCACATCAAATTCTGGCATTGTTATCGGCGAGTACTTGAACCCGTGTACCGATCCGATACCATTTTCTTAAACAAGACCTAGTTATTATGACCGCTAGCTTTGCCTAACTGCTGCACGGTTCTTCTTCAATGCTCAGAATGCATTGCAAACACAGGAAGTTGTGCTGTGTTGCCGCAAGCAACCCCTGTTTAGAGCAGCGAAGAAGAAATGAAAACACATTAGCAGTATGTCCGCTGTTTAGCAGTATTTCAGACTGGAACAACCAGCCAATAAAACGGCGACTAGGGATGTCACAGGTACTGGTACTTCAGTACCAAGTCGGTACTGAAATGTAAAAAATTTGATGATTCCAGCATTTCTGTAGTACCGGTAGTATACTCGGTACCCGCAGCTGCGTTCAGTCGCTTCTGTGTTAATCTAAGCTCAGGGCTCCAGACTGTAGCTGAATATATACTAGTGTCTGTGAATATTAAACTGCAAAATACTGTTTAAATATTACTTCTGCAAATTCTGCGTCTCTGTGTGGATGGCGGGTGAGCGCGTGACACTCAAAGGTCTTCACAGCAACCCGTCAAAATAAAAATTCAGTTTGACGTGAAGAAATTTACAGAATGTATTAGGCTCCTGTTGTGGCCTACAGTAGATTTCAGCTACGTCTCTACTAATAATAATTATGCCTAGATGGTTATAAAGGCATTATTTTCTGATTAATATATTATTTGCTTTTTTTATACAGTTATATTGTAAAACTAAAATACCTTTTTCAGTTTGCAGTGTTAGATTTGTGGCTGCATTTGAAGTTATTTTTTGCTTAAGACAAATAAATAATATTACTGTCAAATGCATGTCAGATAATACAAATACTGTAATAAATACAGTCGTTCACTGTATGCATTTGTTCATGTTTTATTAAGGGATGAGTCTGAAGCACACCATATAATAATTCTAGCAATTCATACAGGGCTAGTAGTATATACAGATACACACACAGGTATCGGATCAGTACTCGGTATCGGCCGATACCCTGAGCCCAGGTATCGGATCAGTACTCGGTATCGGCCGATACCCGGAGCCCAGGTATCGGATCAGTACTCGGTATCGGCCGATACCTTGAGCCCAGGTATCAGATCAGTACTCGGTATCGGCCGATACCCTGATCCCAGGTATCGGATCAGTACTCGGTATCGGCCGATACCCTGAGCCCAGGTATCGGATCAGTACTCGGTATCGGCCGATACCCTGAGCCCAGGTATCGGATCAGTACTCGGTATCGGCCGATACCCTGAGCCCAGGTATCGGAAAAGGAAATCGGAACATCTCTAGTGAGATTTTAAGAAGAAATTTCATGAGATTTAAAGTAGGATTCTGTCCATTTCTATTAATCATAAACACAAAGTTTCAATAATACCATAATGAATAATGTTGTAATTTGTAGTTAAATCAACTGTAACTGAAAAATCTCTTATCTATATTAAACAATTCCAGACTCATTTTAAGCAATGCATGCAGATCTCTAAATAATTGCTTGAGAAGTTATAATTAAGGTATTTAACTGAAGCTGGAGTTAAACCATCCTGATATGTTTTCATGGTTGAGCGGGTGCCAGCGGTACTTCAGTCGGAGGGTTTGGATCCCTAGAAATCTTTAAATCACGGCAGAACAACACAGGGTCCTTGCCAAGACCCAGTTTGAACTGCCACAGATACACAGACTCGTTTGGCTTCAGCTCAAATGAGATTTGTTCTTCCACTTCAGTCGCTTCGTCCCAGCTTTCTTTATCAGTGCTGACATGTGAACCTCCATATTCTGCAGAAAAGGTGAACTGGACCTTCGCAATTAACTTGGCAAGGTCTCCAGTTTCAGATGTGACTGACGTGCCTATCTTCCAGTTGTGTGTGATCTCGGTCATCTTCTCCTTATGGTATCCAACCTTTTTATTGATTTTATTGTTATATGTCATTGTTGTATTGCTGTCATTAGTTAAATTTTTAATATTCTCCCATTTGCCAAAGGTTGGGCCTCTATTTAATGCCAGCCCACCAGGAAGGAAGTTAACAACATCAGGATGAACAGAAAAGACAATCGGCCATTTTAACCCATTGAGTATGAAATGCTCAGAAACATCGGCGAAAAGTGCAATGCAGCACTCAACACCCCACTCGGAGGCTGGCTTGAGTAAGTAGCTGCAGTCTACAGTGCCCCAGAAATAGAGACCGTTTCTGCAGTCGGGAGGCAGGTTGTGTTCTTCAGCATCTTCGTCTAGAGTCAGGTCTGTTGTTCTTCGGTAAGTGCCCTTTCCTTGGAAGATGATGTAGAAATTGCCAAGGGCTGAAAGGTAGTGGTCTCCACCCTGGCAGTTGGGATGAAGACTGTAAACTCTAGCATCGCTGTCTGTCTCCAGGTCGGAGACTCTGCGGTAGGAATTGCCCTTGATGATGTAAAATAAGAATCTCCAATCACAAATGTAATGGTCTCCATTTTTGCAGGAAGGGTGCAGACTGAAAATAGAGATGTCTGAACCACTATGCATATCCCTTGTCTCCATAAAGCAGCCGAGATCAGAGCGGATTATATAATAGAATCCGCCCATTCCACAGATGTCACTGCCTTTTGCTTTGCTCTTGGGAATAATGCCTGGCATCGTGTCTGAACCTGCAACACACAATAAGACAATCATTCAATCTCCACACCAAATGAATGCTGTTATTCTAGTCCTTCTATAGATTGAGCTCACCGATTACCAAAACAGCTTTATATATGAGGGAGGAAACATGAACACTAACTGAAGATATAATCCTGAGCATTTGTTTCAATGCATTTAATCATCTAGCAGAAGAAACACATACAGCACACCTCTTGAACTTGAGGATTTTTCAGAAAACTTTCATGTTTGGTCTTACTTTGATCAGGACTTTGAGTTGGTTTTCAGCATCTTTTTCAGCATCTTGGCATTTGTTGCCTTGGTTACTCATTGTTTGATTATGACATGCACCTGTTTCTCATTTCCGTTCATTAGTCTGTCTTTGTATATATAGCCCTGTGTTTGCTCTGTTCATTGTCTGATCTCGTCATTATAAAGTGCTTGTTCTGTTCGCCGTGTTTTTAGTATTCTGTTATTCTGAGAAGAGTTATTTTGAGTTGGTTTTCATTAAATTGGTCATTAAAGTCTGTCAGCCATTTTGAATTTACAAATTCTCATGAAATTTTGCATATATCATCTAGAGCAGGGGTTTTCAAACTGTGGGTCATGCCATCACTTTTTAACGTTAAATAGAAATCGTTATATTACTAAGTGTACGTTTTAAATCTCAAAGGCTGTGATATAATGATATAATAATATAAATATATCAGCATTGTGTTTCATAAAGCACTTGTGTGTGACTTGTGATAACAGTTTTCAGTGTCTCGGTTCATTATAAAGTGGCTCATTACACATAATTAAGGAGAAGAAACTTAATCACTGTGCTGTATTCTGCATGAGATCGCATTACAGCGGAGAATTCAAATGTAAGGATGATTTGGGTCTTTGGGGTGAGGTGGAGCACAGCGAGTGGACGGGGGTGAGGAGGAGCACAGCGAGTGGGAGGGTGTTGAGGCGGAGCACTGCAAGTGGGAGGGGGGTGAAGCGAAGCACAGCGAGTGGAGGAGGGTGAAGCGGAGCACAGCAAGTGGAGGGGGGTGAGGCGGAGCACAGCCAGTGGGAGGGGGGTGAAGCGGAGCACAGCGAGTGGAGGGGGGTGAGGCGGAGCACAGCGAGTGGATGGGGGTGAGGCGGTGCACAGCGAGTGGACGGGGATGAGGCGGGGCACAGCGAGTGGACGGGGGTGAGGCGGAGCACAGCGAGTAGGGGGTGAGGCGGAGCACAGCGAGTGGGAGGGGGGTGAAGCGGAGCACAGCGAGTGGAGGGGGGTGAGGCGGAGCACAGCGAGTGGGGGGTTGAGGCGGAGCACGGCGAGTGGACAGGGGTTAGGCAGAGCACGGCGAGTGGACAGGGGTGAGGCGGATCACAGCGAGTGGGAGGGGGGTGGGGCGGAGCACAGCGAGTGGACGGGGGTGAGGCGGAGCACAGCGAGTGGGAGGGGGTGAGGCGGAGCACAGCGAGTGGGGGGGTGAGGCGGAGCACGGCGAGTGGACAGGGGTGAGGAGGAGCACAGCGAGTGGGAGGGTGTTGAGAAGGAGCACTGCAAGTGGGAGGGGGGTGAGGTGGAGCACAGCGAGTGGAGGGGGGTGAGGCAGAGCACAGCGAGTGGACGGGGGTGAGGCGGAGCACAGCGAGTGGGAGGGGGGTGAGGCCGAGCACAAAGAGTGAGAGGGGGGTGGGGCGGAGCACAGCGAGTGGGAGGGTGTTGAGGCAGAGCACAGCGAGTGTGGGGGATGAGGCAGAGCACGGCGAGTGGACGGGGGGTGAGGAGGAGCACAGCGAGTGGGAGGGTGTTGAGGCGGAGCACTGCAAGTGGGAGGGGGGTGAGGTGGAGCACAGCGAGTGGGAGGGGGGTGAAGCAGAGCACAGCGAGTGGAGGATGGTGAGGCGGAGCACAGCCAGTGGGAGGGGGGTGAAGCGGAGCACAGCGAGTGTAGGGGGGTGAGGTGGAGCACAGCGAGTGGACGGGGGTGAGGCAGAGCACGGCGAGTGGACGGGGGGTGAGGCAGAGCACGGCGAGTGGACGGGGGGTGAGGCGGTGCACAGCGAGTGGACGGGGATGAGGCGGGGCACAGCGAGTGGACGGGGGTGAGGCGGAGCACAGCGAGTAGGGGGTGAGGCGGAGCACAGCGAGTGGGAGGGGGGTGAAGCGGAGCACAGCGAGTGGAGGGGGGTGAGGCGGAGCACAGCGAGTGGGGGGTTGAGGCGGAGCACGGCGAGTGGACAGGGGTTAGGCAGAGCACGGCGAGTGGACAGGGGTGAGGCGGATCACAGCGAGTGGGAGGGGGGTGGGGCGGAGCACAGCGAGTGGACGGGGGTGAGGCGGAGCACAGCGAGTGGGAGGGGGTGAGGCGGAGCACAGCGAGTGGGGGGGTGAGGCGGAGCACGGCGAGTGGACAGGGGTGAGGAGGAGCACAGCGAGTGGGAGGGTGTTGAGGCGGAGCACTGCAAGTGGGAGGGGGGTGAGGTGGAGCACAGCGAGTGGAGGGGGGTGAGGCAGAGCACAGCGAGTGGACGGGGGTGAGGCGGAGCACAGCGAGTGGGAGGGGGGTGAGGCCGAGCACAAAGAGTGAGAGGGGGGTGGGGCGGAGCACAGCGAGTGGGAGGGTGTTGAGAAGGAGCACTGCAAGTGGGAGGGGGGTGAGGTGGAGCACAGCGAGTGGAGGGGGGTGAGGCAGAGCACAGCGAGTGGACGGGGGTGAGGCGGAGCACAGCGAGTGGGAGGGGGGTGAGGCCGAGCACAAAGAGTGAGAGGGGGGTGGGGCGGAGCACAGCGAGTGGGAGGGTGTTGAGGCAGAGCACAGCGAGTGTGGGGGGTGAGGCAGAGCACGGCGAGTGGACGGGGGGTGAGGAGGAGCACAGCGAGTGGGAGGGTGTTGAGGCGGAGCACTGCAAGTGGGAGGGGGGTGAGGTGGAGCACAGCGAGTGGGAGGGGGGTGAAGCAGAGCACAGCGAGTGGAGGATGGTGAGGCGGAGCACAGCCAGTGGGAGGGGGGTGAAGCGGAGCACAGCGAGTGTAGGGGGGTGAGGTGGAGCACAGCGAGTGGACGGGGGTGAGGCAGAGCACGGCGAGTGGACGGGGGGTGAGGCAGAGCACGGCGAGTGGACGGGGGGTGAGGCGGTGCACAGCGAGTGGACGGGGATGAGGCGGGGCACAGCGAGTGGACGGGGGTGAGGCGGAGCACAGCGAGTAGGGGGTGAGGCGGAGCACAGCGAGTGGGAGGGGGGTGAAGCGGAGCACAGCGAGTGGAGGGGGGTGAGGCGGAGCACAGCGAGTGGGGGGTTGAGGCGGAGCACGGCGAGTGGACAGGGGTTAGGCAGAGCACGGCGAGTGGACAGGGGTGAGGCGGATCACAGCGAGTGGGAGGGGGGTGGGGCGGAGCACAGCGAGTGGACGGGGGTGAGGCGGAGCACAGCGAGTGGGAGGGGGTGAGGCGGAGCACAGCGAGTGGGGGGGTGAGGCGGAGCACGGCGAGTGGACAGGGGTGAGGAGGAGCACAGCGAGTGGGAGGGTGTTGAGGCGGAGCACTGCAAGTGGGAGGGGGGTGAGGTGGAGCACAGCGAGTGGAGGGGGGTGAGGCAGAGCACAGCGAGTGGACGGGGGTGAGGCGGAGCACAGCGAGTGGGAGGGGGGTGAGGCCGAGCACAAAGAGTGAGAGGGGGGTGGGGCGGAGCACAGCGAGTGGGAGGGTGTTGAGGCAGAGCACAGCGAGTGTGGGGGGTGAGGCAGAGCACGGCGAGTGGACGGGGGGTGAGGAGGAGCACAGCGAGTGGGAGGGTGTTGAGGCGGAGCACTGCAAGTGGGAGGGAGGTGAGGTGGAGCACAGCGAGTGGGAGGGGGGTGAAGCAGAGCACAGCGAGTGGAGGATGGTGAGGCGGAGCACAGCCAGTGGGAGGGGGGTGAAGCGGAGCACAGCGAGTGTAGGGGGGTGAGGTGGAGCACAGCGAGTGGACGGGGGTGAGGCGGGGCACAGCGAGTGGACGAGGGTGAGGCGGGGCACAGCGAGTGGACGGGGGTGAGGCGGAGCACAGCGAGTGGGAGGGGAGTGAGGCGGAGCACAGCGAGTGGACAGGGGGTGAGGCGAAACACAGCGAGTGGGAGGGGGGTGAGGCAGAGCACAGCGAGTGGGGGGTTGAGGCGGAGCACGAAGAGTGGACAGGGGTTAGGCAGAGCACGGCGAGTGGGGGGTTGAGGCGGAGCACGGCAAGTGGACAGGGCTGAGGCGGATCACAGCGAGTGGGAGGAGGGTGGGGCGGAGCACAGCGAGTGGGAGGGTGTTGAGGCAGAGCACAGCGAGTGGGAGGGGGGTGAGGCAGAGCACAACGAGTGGACGGGGTGAAGCGGAGCACAGTGAGTGGGAGGAGGGTGAGGCGGAGCACAAAGAGTGAGGGGGGTGGGGCGGAGCACAGCGAGTGGGGGGTTGAGGCGGAGCACGGCGAGTGGACAGGGGTTAGGCAGAGCACGGCGAGTGGACAGGGGTGAGGCGGATCACAGCGAGTGGGAGGGGGGTGGGGCGGAGCACAGCGAGTGGACGGGGGGTGAGGCGGAGCACAGCGAGTGGGAGGGGGTGAGGCGGAGCACAGCGAGTGGGGGGGTGAGGCGGAGCACGGCGAGTGGACAGGGGTGAGGAGGAGCACAGCGAGTAGGGGGTGAGGTGGAGCACAGCGAGTAGGGGGTGAGGAGGAGCACAGTGAGTAGGGGGTGAGGCGGAGCACGGCGAGTGGACCGGGGGGTGAGGCGGAGCATGGCGAGTGGACAGGGGTGAGGCTGAGCACAGTGAGTAGGGGGTGAGGCGGAGCACAGCGAGTGGACAGGGGTGAGGTGGAGCACAGCGAGTGGGAGGGGGGTGAGGCGGAGCACGGCGAGTAGGGGGTGAGGTGGAGCACAGCGAGTGGGAGGGGGGGTGAGGCGGAGCACAGCAAGTGGACGGGGGTGAGGCGGGGCACAGCGAGTGGACGGTGGTGAGGCGGAGCACAGCGAGTGGACAGGGGTGAGGCAGAGCACAGTGAGTGGAACGGGGTGAGGTGGAGCACAGCGAGTGGGAGGGGGGTGGGGCGGAGCACAGCGAGTGGGAGGGGTTGGGGCGGAGCACAGCAAGTGGGAGGGTGTTGAGGCAGAGCACGGTGAGTGGGAGGGGGGTGAGGCAGAGCACAGCGAGTGGGAGGGGGCTGGGGCGGAGCACAGCGAGTGGGAGAAGGGTGAGGCGTAGCACGGCGAGTGGACGGGTTAGGCTGAGCACGGCGAGTGGACAGGGGTGAGGCGGAGCACAGTGAGTAAGGGGTGAGGCAGAACACAGGGAGTGGGAGGGGGGTGGGGCGGAGCACAGAGAGTGGGAGGGTGTTGAGGCAGAGCACAGCGAGTGGGAGGTGGGTGTTGAGGCAGAGCACAGCGAGTGGGAGGTGGGTGAGGCGGAGCACTGCGAGTGGGAGGGGGGTGAGGCGGAGCACAGCGAGTGGGGGGGGGTGAGGCAGAGCACGGCGAGTGGACGGGGGTGAGGCGGAGTACAGCGAGTGGGCGGGGGGTGAGGCGGAGCACAGCGAGTGGACAGGGGTGAGGTGGAGCACAGCAAGTGGGCGGAGGTGAGGCGGAGCACAGCGAGTGGGAGGGGGGTGAAGCGAAGCACAGCGAGTGGAGGAGGGTGAGGCGGAGCACAGCCGGTGGAAGGGGGGAGAAGCGGAGCACAGCGAGTGGAGGGGGGTGAGGCGGAGCACAGCGAGTGGATGGGGGTGAAGCGGGGCACAGCGAGTGAACGGGGGGTGAGGCAGAGCACGGCGAGTGGACGGGGGTGAGGCGGAGCACAGCGAGTGGACGGGGGTGAGGAGGAGCACAGCGAGTGGGAGGGTGTTGAGGCGGAGCACTGCAAGTGGGAGGGGGGTGAGGCGGAGCACAGCGAGTGGGAGGGGGGTGAAGCGGAGCACAGCGAGTGGAGGGGGGTGAGGCGGAGCACAGCGAGTGGATGGGGGTGAGGCGGTGCACAGCGAGTGGACGGGGATGAGGCGGGGCACAGCGAGTAGGGGGTGAGGCGGAGCACAGCGAGTGGGAGGGGGGTGGAGCGGAGCACAGCGAGTGGGAGGGTGTTGAGGCAGAGCACAGCGAGTGGGAGGGGGGTGAGGCAGAGCACAGCGAGTGGACGGGGGTGAGGCGGAGCACAGCAAGTGGGAGGGGGGTGAGGCGGAGCACGGCGAGTGGACAGGGGTGAGGAGGAGCACAGCGAGTAGGGGGTGAGGTGGAGCACAGCGAGTAGGGGGTGAGGAGGAGCACAGTGAGTAGGGGGTGAGGCGGAGCACGGCGAGTGGACCGGGGGGTGAGGCGGAGCACGGCGAGTGGACAGGGGTGAGGCTGAGCACAGCGAGTAGGGGGTGAGGCGGAGCACAGCGAGTGGACAGGGGTGAGGCGGAGCACAGCGAGTGGGAGGGGGTGAGGCGGAGCACGGCGAGTAGGGGGTGAGGTGGAGCACAGCGAGTGGGAGGGGGGGTGAGGCGGAGCACAGCAAGTGGACGGGGGTGAGGCGGGGCACAGCGAGAGGACGGTGGTGAGGCGGAGCACGGCGAGTGGACAGGGGTGAGGCGGAGCACAGCGAGTGGACAGGGGTGAGGTGGAGCACAGCGAGTGGGAGGGGGTTGGGGCGGAGCACAGCGAGTGGGAGGGGTTGGGGCGGAGCACAGTGAGTGGGAGGGTGTTGAGGCAGAGCACGGTGAGTGGGAGGGGGGTGAGGCAGAGCACAGCGAGTGGGAGGGGGCTGGGGCGGAGCACAGCGAGTGGGAGAAGGGTGAGGCAGAGCACGGCGAGTGGACAGGGGTTAGGCTGAGCACGGCGAGTGGACAGGGGTGAGGCGGAGCACAGCGAGTAAGGGGTGAGGCAGAGCACGGCGAGTGGACAGGGGTGAGGCGGAGCACAGCGAGTAAGGGGTGAGGCAGAGCACGGCGAGTGGACAGGGGTGAGGCGGAACACAGCGAGTGGGAGAAGGGTGAGGCAGAGCACGGCGAGTGGACAGGGGTTAGGCTGAGCACGGCGAGTGGACAGGGGTGAGGCGGAGCACAGCGAGTAAGGGGTGAGGCAGAGCATGGCGAGTAGGGGGTGAGGTGGAGCACAGCGAGTGGGAGGGGGGGTGAGGCGGAGCACAGCAAGTGGACGGGGGTGAGGCGGGGCACAGCGAGTGGACGGTGGTGAGGCGGAGCACAGCGAGTGGACAGGGGTGAGGCGGAGCACAGTGAGTGGAACGGGGTGAGGTGGAGCACAGCGAGTGGGAGGGGGGTGGGGCGGAGCACAGCGAGTGGGAGGGGATGGGGCGGAGCACAGCAAGTGGGAGGGTGTTGAGGCAGAGCACGGTGAGTGGGAGGGGGGTGAGGCAGAGCACAGCGAGTGGGAGGGGGCTGGGGCGGAGCACAGCGAGTGGGAGAAGGGTGAGGCGGAGCACGGCGAGTGGACGGGTTAGGCTGAGCACGGCGAGTGGACAGGGGTGAGGCGGAGCACAGTGAGTAAGGGGTGAGGCAGAGCACAGCGAGTGGACGGGGGTGAGGCGGAGCACAGCAAGTGGGAGGGGGGTGAGGCGGAGCACGGCGAGTGGACAGGGGTGAGGAGGAGCACAGCGAGTAGGGGGTGAGGTGGAGCACAGCGAGTAGGGGGTGAGGAGGAGCACAGTGAGTAGGGGGTGAGGCGGAGCACGGCGAGTGGACCGGGGGGTGAGGCGGAGCACGGCGAGTGGACAGGGGTGAGGCTGAGCACAGCGAGTAGGGGGTGAGGCGGAGCACAGCGAGTGGACAGGGGTGAGGCGGAGCACAGCGAGTGGGAGGGGGTGAGGCGGAGCACGGCGAGTAGGGGGTGAGGTGGAGCACAGCGAGTGGGAGGGGGGGTGAGGCGGAGCACAGCAAGTGGACGGGGGTGAGGCGGGGCACAGCGAGAGGACGGTGGTGAGGCGGAGCACGGCGAGTGGACAGGGGTGAGGCGGAGCACAGCGAGTGGACAGGGGTGAGGTGGAGCACAGCGAGTGGGAGGGGGTTGGGGCGGAGCACAGCGAGTGGGAGGGGTTGGGGCGGAGCACAGTGAGTGGGAGGGTGTTGAGGCAGAGCACGGTGAGTGGGAGGGGGGTGAGGCAGAGCACAGCGAGTGGGAGGGGGCTGGGGCGGAGCACAGCGAGTGGGAGAAGGGTGAGGCAGAGCACGGCGAGTGGACAGGGGTTAGGCTGAGCACGGCGAGTGGACAGGGGTGAGGCGGAGCACAGCGAGTAAGGGGTGAGGCAGAGCACGGCGAGTGGACAGGGGTGAGGCGGAGCACAGCGAGTGGACAGGGGTGAGGCGGAACACAGCGAGTGGGAGAAGGGTGAGGCAGAGCACGGCGAGTGGACAGGGGTTAGGCTGAGCACGGCGAGTGGACAGGGGTGAGGCGGAGCACAGCGAGTAAGGGGTGAGGCAGAGCACGGCGAGTAGGGGGTGAGGTGGAGCACAGCGAGTGGGAGGGGGGGTGAGGCGGAGCACAGCAAGTGGACGGGGGTGAGGCGGGGCACAGCGAGTGGACGGTGGTGAGGCGGAGCACAGCGAGTGGACAGGGGTGAGGCGGAGCACAGTGTGTGTGTAACGGGGTGAGGTGGAGCACAGCGAGTGGGAGGGGGGTGGGGCGGAGCACAGCGAGTGGGAGGGGATGGGGCGGAGCACAGCAAGTGGGAGGGTGTTGAGGCAGAGCACGGTGAGTGGGAGGGGGGTGAGGCAGAGCACAGCGAGTGGGAGGGGGCTGGGGCGGAGCACAGCGAGTGGGAGAAGGGTGAGGCGGAGCACGGCGAGTGGACGGGTTAGGCTGAGCATGGCGAGTGGACAGGGGTGAGGCGGAGCACAGTGAGTAAGGGGTGAGGCAGAACACAGGGAGTGGGAGGGGGGTGGGGCGGAGCACAGAGAGTGGGAGGGTGTTGAGGCAGAGCACAGCGAGTGGGAGGTGGGTGTTGAGGCAGAGCACAGCGAGTGGGAGGTGGGTGAGGCGGAGCACTGCGAGTGGGAGGGGGGTGAGGCGGAGCACAGCGAGTGGGGGGGGGGGGTGAGGCAGAGCACGGCGAGTGGGCGGGGGGTGAGGCGGAGCACGGCGAGTGGACGGGGGTGAGGCGGAGCACAGCGAGTGGGCGGGGGGTGAGGCGGAGCACAGCGAGTGGACAGGGGTGAGGTGGAGCACAGCAAGTGGGTGGAGGTGAGGCGGAGCACAGCGAGTGGGAGGGGGGTGAAGCGAAGCACAGCGAGTGGAGGAGGGTGAGGCGGAGCACAGCCGGTGGAAGGGGGGAGAAGCGGAGCACAGCGAGTGGAGGGGGGTGAGGCGGAGCACAGCGAGTGGATGGGGGTGAGGCGGGGCACAGCGAGTGAACGGGGGGTGAGGCAGAGCACGGCGAGTGGACGGGGGTGAGGCGGAGCACAGCGAGTGGACGGGGGTGAGGAGGAGCACAGCGAGTGGGAGGGTGTTGAGGCGGAGCACTGCAAGTGGGAGGGGGGTGAGGCGGAGCACAGCGAGTGGGAGGGGGGTGAAGCGGAGCACAGCGAGTGGAGGGGGGTGAGGCGGAGCACAGCAAGTGGATGGGGGTGAGGCGGTGCACAGCGAGTGGACGGGGATGAGGCGGGGCACAGCGAGTAGGGGGTGAGGCGGAGCACAGCGAGTAGGGGGTGAGGCGGAGCACAGCGAGTGGGAGGGGGGTGGAGCGGAGCACAGCGAGTGGGAGGGTGTTGAGGCAGAGCACAGCGAGTGGGAGGGGGGTGAGGCAGAGCACAGCGAGTGGACGGGGGTGAGGCGGAGCACAGCAAGTGGGAGGGGGGTGAGGCGGAGCACGGCGAGTGGACAGGGGTGAGGAGGAGCACAGCGAGTAGGGGGTGAGGTGGAGCACAGCGAGTAGGGGGTGAGGAGGAGCACAGTGAGTAGGGGGTGAGGCGGAGCACGGCGAGTGGACCGGGGGGTGAGGCGGAGCACGGCGAGTGGACAGGGGTGAGGCTGAGCACAGCGAGTAGGGGGTGAGGCGGAGCACAGCGAGTGGACAGGGGTGAGGCGGAGCACAGCGAGTGGGAGGGGGTGAGGCGGAGCACGGCGAGTAGGGGGTGAGGTGGAGCACAGCGAGTGGGAGGGGGGGTGAGGCGGAGCACAGCAAGTGGACGGGGGTGAGGCGGGGCACAGCGAGAGGACGGTGGTGAGGCGGAGCACGGCGAGTGGACAGGGGTGAGGCGGAGCACAGCGAGTGGACAGGGGTGAGGTGGAGCACAGCGAGTGGGAGGGGGTTGGGGCGGAGCACAGCGAGTGGGAGGGGTTGGGGCGGAGCACAGTGAGTGGGAGGGTGTTGAGGCAGAGCACGGTGAGTGGGAGGGGGGTGAGGCAGAGCACAGCGAGTGGGAGGGGGCTGGGGCGGAGCACAGCGAGTGGGAGAAGGGTGAGGCAGAGCACGGCGAGTGGACAGGGGTTAGGCTGAGCACGGCGAGTGGACAGGGGTGAGGCGGAGCACAGCGAGTAAGGGGTGAGGCAGAGCACGGCGAGTGGACAGGGGTGAGGCGGAGCACAGCGAGTAAGGGGTGAGGCAGAGCACGGCGAGTGGACAGGGGTGAGGCGGAACACAGCGAGTGGGAGAAGGGTGAGGCAGAGCACGGCGAGTGGACAGGGGTTAGGCTGAGCACGGCGAGTGGACAGGGGTGAGGCGGAGCACAGCGAGTAAGGGGTGAGGCAGAGCACGGCGAGTGGACAGGGGTGAGGCGGAGCACTGCGAGTGGGAGGGGGGTGAGGCGGAGCACAAAGATTGAGGGGGGGTGGGGCGGAGCGCAGCGAGTGGGAGGGTGTTGAGGCAGAGCACAGCGAGTGGGGGGGGTGAGGCGGAGCACAGCGAGTGGGCGGGGGGTGAGGCGGAGCACAGCGAGTGGACAGGGGTGAGGTGGAGCACAGCGAGTGGGCGGAGGTGAGGCGGAGCACAGAGAGTGGATGGGGTTGAGGCGGAGCACAGCGAGTGGACGAGGGTGTGGCGGAGCACAGCGAGTGGGCGGGGGTGAGGCAGAGCACAGCGAGTGGGCGGAGGTGAGGCGGAGCACAGCGAGTAGGGGGTGAGGCGGAGCACAGCGAGTGGACAGAGGTGAGGCGGAGCACAGCGAGTGGGAGGGGGTGAGGCGGAGCACGGCGAATGGACAGGGGTGAGGCGGAGCACGGCAAGTAGGGGGTGAGGCGGAGCACGGCGAGTGGACGGGTAAGGCGGAGCACAGCGAGTGGGCGGGGTGAGGCGGAGCACAGCAAGTGGACAGGAGTGAGGCGGAGCACAGCGAGTGGGCGGGGTGAGGCGGAGCACAGCGAGTGGGTGGGGGGTGAGGCGGAGCACAGCGAGTGAACGGGGGTGAGGCAGAGCACAGCTAGTGGACAGGGGTGAGGCGGAGCACAGCGAGTGGACAGGGGTGAGGCGGAGCACAGCGAGTGGGAGGGGGGTGAGGCGGAGCATGGCGAGTAGGGGGTGAAGTGGAGCACAGCGAGTGGGAGGGGGGGTGAGGCGGAGCACATCAAGTGGACGGGGGTGAGGCGGGGCAAAGCGAGTGGACGGTGGTGAGGCGGAGCACGGCGAGTGGACAGGGGCGAGGCGGAGTACAGCGAGTGGACGGGGGGTGAGGCGGAGTACAGCGAGTGGACGGGGTGAGGCGGGGCACAGCGAGTGGACGGGGGTGAGGCGGAGCACAGCGAGTGGACGGGGGTGAGGCGGAGCACAGCGAGTGGACGGGGGTGAGGCGGAGCACAGCGAGTGGACGGGGGTGAGGCGGGGCACAGCGAGTGGACGGGGGTGAGGCGGAGCACAGCGAGTGGACGGGGGTGAGGCGGAGCACAGCGAGTGGACGGGGGTGAGGCGGGGCACAGCGAGTGGACGGGGGTGAGGCGGAGCACAGCGAGTGGACAGGGGTGAGGCGGGGCACAGCGAGTGGACGGGGGTGAGGCGGGGCACAGCGAGTGGACGGGGGTGAGGCGGGGCACAGCGAGTGGACGGGGGTGAGGCGGAGCACAGCGAGTCGGTGGGGGTGATATTTCCATCTTTTTTGGAATCGGGTTTGTATAGAAACTTTCTGATGTGTTTTACACATGTACACGTATGAGCAATATAATCTGTCTGACTGGAGTCTGCTCAATAATTAACTGAAGATTAATGACTGGATGTAAAGCAAACCACAAACTCCATCATATCTTATATTGTTCTAAGGAATATTATAGAAACTTTCTGACATGTTTCACAAACATATGAGCAAGTTTGTTATCCAATATTTTATAAACACTGCATTTAGTCAAGGTTAATATCTCCTTAGCCCTGTATTTTATATTCAATTCTGACTTAAATATTCAATTTCTATGTATTTGGTTAATTACTAGTTAGTATACACTACAAGAAAATGGCTTCTTGTCAGGAGCAGCTGGGGTTCGGTGTCTTGCTCATAGACACCTTCACACTTGGTCAGGTGAAACCAGGGACAGAACCACCAATCTTCCGGTTTGGAGCCAACCCACATCAACCACTGAGTAAAATGACATAAGTTATTTTTTCTTGTTTTCTTGAAAATAAAATAAAAATTAAGTGTTTTACTTAAAACAAATAAAATGATCTGCCAATGAGGTAGGAAAAATAATCTTGTTTCTGATTGAAATCTTATTTCTGTCCCAAATAAGATTCTTTTTTATTGATTATTGGCAGATCATTCTGCTTGTTTTAAGTAAAAATTGGACAGGGTAGGGTCCTAACAAATCTAATCTAATCTAATCTAGTCTAGTCTAGTCTAATCTAGTCTAGTCTAGTCTAATCTAATCTAGTCTAATCTAATCTAATCTAGTCTAGTCTAGTCTAATGTGTGTAATACAATAAAAGCTCTCAGTATTAGAAACACACTTACCTGTGTGACTGTAGCCGGAGTCAGAAGAGCAGCTGGTCCTCGATCGAGTCTGAGAGATGTTTGTCTGAGAGGTTTCTGTCTTATATAAAGCTCATCAGAGGGCTGGACACACACACACACACACACACACACACACACACACACACACACACACACACACACACACACAGAGAGACAGACCTGTCAGCACAGGAGTTAGGGTATTTGGCCCTGTCCCAGTTTTCATTGTTATGCTGACGATACTCAGCTCTATATTTCTTCACGCCCTGAGGAAATTTGCCAATTCACAAGATTAACGGAATGCAGAGCTTTAAATATTAAAAGTGCCCAATCAGACAAATGTCAATGATCATATTTGTGGTCAATAAAACAAAATAAATTTGACCAGTAATAACATGACAATGTGTACAATAGTAACTAACGGCTCAAAAGTCGGAAAATGCCTGTTTATTTTTTTATATCAGTCGGTCTGAGGCGTTGCCCTAATGCGTTACTATGGGTTGCATTTTACTGGCTGATTTTCCACAGTCTGTTCAGAAACGGCTCTCGAGCCATATATAGTTCTTTCAGAGAGTTTCTGTGGCTTTACGGGGGAAGCAGTGTTACTTATTTATTGATACACCGTTTACTATTTGATGAAACTATCAAAGTTAATGAAGCCAAATGGTGACGTGAAAGGACTTTGTCATGGTTGGTTTCGGGTTTTGTTTGTGTTCATGTCTTTTATTTTGTGTTCATGCTCTTAGTTATGCTTCCTGTCTTCCCCTTTATGTGTCAATTGTTATGGTGTTTTTGGTCATGAGTCCCATGTTCCTATTGGTTCTTTGTCTTATGTGTCTCATTTTGATTGTTTCATTGTGTTCAGTGGTTTCTTGTTTGGTTATTTGTGTGTGTGTGTGTGTGTGTGTGTGTGTGTGTGTGTGTGTGTGTGTGTGTGTGTGTGTGTGTGTGTGTGTGTGTGTGTGTGTGAGTGTGAGTGTGTGTGTGTGTGTGTGTGTGAGTGAGTGTGTGTGTGTAGCCCTCATGTTTCATTGCTCTGTTGTCTAGTATTGGTATGTGTAAACTGCTGTTGGTGAGTCTTTGTTCCATGGCCAAGTCAAGTCTTTGTTAACTTGAATTTCACTTGCAGTTCATAGTTTTGGCTTTCAAAAAACTGCACATGGGTTGGTCAAGCTTGCCTACTGTGAAAATGCGCTATAGTATGTTGAATAGCAAGATTTAAAATAAAACCTTAAATACAAACATACATATATGTGCAGGGAAAAATTTTTGGACCCACTTTATATTAAAAGTGTCCTTAACTACTATGTACTAACATTTTAATTAATAATTTGATACAATGCACTTATTGTGTACATACATGTTTTTACATTGTACTTACATTTTAAAAAATACCTGCATGTAATTACATCTGTAATTAATTTCTGTAGTTACATTTGTAATTACACAGTTGACACTTCCCTTACACCTAACCCTACCCTTAAACTTACCCATACCACCACACCTGTCCCTAACTCTACCCTTAAACTTACCCACACCACCACACCTGTCCCTAACCCTACCCTTAAACTTACCCATACCACCACACCTGTCCCTAACTCTACCCTTAAACTTACCCACACCACCACACCTGTCCCTAACCCTACCCTTAAACTTACCCATACCACCACACCTGTCCCTTACCCTACCCTTAAACTTACCCACACCACCACACCTGTCCCTAACCCTACCCTTAAACTTACCCATCCCACCACACCTGTCCCTAACCCTACCCTTAAACTTACCCATACCACCACACCTGTCCCTAACTCTACCCTTAAACTTACCCACACCACCACACCTGTCCCTAACCCTACCCTTAAACTGACCCATACTACCACACCTGTCCCTAACTCTACCCTTAAACTTACCCATACCACCACACCTGTCCCTAACTCTACCCTTAAACTTACCCACACCACCACACCTGTCCCTAACCCTACCCTTAAACTGACCCATACCACCACACCTGTCCCTAACCCTACCCTTAAACTTACCCATACCACCACACCTGTCCCTAACCCTACCCTTAAACTTACCCACACCACCACACCTGTCCCTAACTCTACCCTTAAACTTACCCATACCACCACACCTGTCCCTAACCCTACCCTTAAACTTACCCACACCACCACACCTGTCCCTAACTCTACCCTTAAACTTACCCATACCACCACACCTGTCCCTAACCCTACCCTTAAACTTACCCACACCACCACACCTGTCCCTAACTCTACCCTTAAACTTACCCATACCACCACACCTGTCCCTAACTTTACCCTTAAACTTTACCCTTAAACTTACCCATACCACCACACCTGTCCCTAACTTTAACCTTAAACTTACCCATACCACCACACCTGTCCCTAACTCTACCCTTAAACTTACCCATACCACCACACCTGTCCCTAACTTTACCCTTAAACTTTACCCTTAAACTTACCCATACCACCACACCTGTCCCTAACTTTACCCTTAAACTTTACCCTTAAAACTTTACCCTATAATATCTTCAGTATTACTCAGAAGTCTAGTTTCAAATATAATTCCTTCGAAGTTTTGGTGCTTTATGTAACGCTATATAGTGTACATGACAAAACCCGTTCAACATTGGTGTTAGCTACTGTATACAGGCCACCAGGGCATAATACAGACTTTATCAAAGAATTTGCTGATTTTCTATCAGAGTTAGTACTGGCCGTAGATAAAGTACTAATTGTTGGTGATTTTAATATCCATGTAGACAACGAAAAAGACGTATTAGGATTAGCATTTAAAGTCATTTAAAGTCCATACTTGACATGAAAATCCGGGCTCTAGGCTTAAACAGCCTGTAATGCAGCTGGATCCTGGACTTCCTGTCAAACAGACGCCAGGTGGTCAGAATGGGCAGTAACATCTCCTCACCACTGACTCTCAACACTGGAGCCCCTCAGGGCTGTGTTCTCAGCCCACTCCTGTACTCCCTGTACACACATGACTGTGTGGCAATCCACAGCTCCAACACCATCATCAAGTTTGCTGACGATACGATACGACGGTGGTAGGTCTCATCACTGACAATGATGAAACGGCCTACAGAGAGGAGGTGCACACTCTGACACGATGGTGTCAGGAACACAACCTCTCCCTCAACGTCAGCAAGACCAAGGAGCTGGTGGTCGACTTCAGGAGGAATGAGAGAGAACACCGCCCCATCACCATCAATGGAGCACCGGTGGAGAGAGTCAGCAGCTTCAAGTTCCTCGGTGTCCACATCACAGAGGAACTCTCATGGTCCGTCCACTCCGAGGCCGTTGTGAAGAAGGCTCATCAGCGCCTTTTCTTCCTGCGACGGCTGAGGAGGTTTGGAATGAACTGCCACATCCTCACACGCTTCTACAGCAGCACCATCGAGAGCCTGCTGACTGGCTGCATCACCACCTGGTACGGCAACAGTACCGCCCGCAGCCGCAAAGCCCTGCAAAGGGTAGTGTGCACGGCCAGCTGCATCATCGGAGGTGAGCTTCCCTCCCTCCAGGACATTTACGCCAGGCGGTGTGTGAAGAGAGCTCAGAGGATCATCAGAGACTCTAGCCACCCGAGCCATGGGCTGCTCTCACTGCTGCCATCAGGCAGACGGTACCGCAGCATCAGAACACGCACCAGCCGACTCCAGAACAGCTTCTTCCCACAAGCAATCAGAATACTTAACTCCTGATCCATCAGGATAATAACACACACTGGACAGAATATCACTCAGCACAACCCACTGTAGATACACACACATTATATACACATTTATTTATCATATAGCATCTATTGTACATTGGATTTCTATTTGTGAACATATTGTATACTGTACATTGTATATTACTATTATAGCTTAACGTATACTGTTTATTGTTTATTGTATGTTTAGTGTATATTGTTTAAAGTATATGTATATTGTAAGTATGTGTATATTATTTAAAGCTGTGAGAACTACACTCACATTGTGTAAATTATTTATTGTTTATTGTAGTGTATACTGTGCTGTGAGTAATTGTGTGCGCATCAGATGTGTAATCTGATGCTGCTTTAAATGTTGTACATGTCATGTCATGACTGCTATGTTGCTCGGAACTGCACCTAAGAATTTCACCTGCTGTTGCACTTGTGTATATGGTTGAGTGACAAATAAAGTGATTTGATTTGATTTGATTTGATTTGATTTTAAGTCATACTAAACTCTATTGGAGTTAGGCAACACGTGTCAGGACCCACTCATCGCCATAATCATCCTTTAGACCTAATATTATCACATGGAATAAATGTTGATACAGTTGAAATTCTGCAGCAGAGCGATGACATCTCAGATCATTACTTAGTATGTTGTATACTTAATTCAGCTAAGGCTGCAAAGCTTAAAAAATGGCAGGACAATCACTGCCGCTACTAAAGATTGCTTTGTAAATAATCTTCCTCATCAGTATCATCTCCTCAGCATCCCAGATAGCATAGAAGAACTCGATGTTGCAACAGAAACTATTGACTCTCTCTTTTCCAGTACTTTAGACACAGTTGCTCCTCTGCGCTTAAAGAAGATTAAAGAAAATAGTCCAACGCCGCGGTACAACGAGCACACCCGGGTCCTTAAAACAGCAGCCAGAAAAATGGAGCGCAGCTGGAAGAAAACAAAACTAGAGGTATTTCGTAATTCATGGAAAGAGCACATGATCACATACAGAAAGGCCGTAAGAACTGCTAGATCTGCTTATTTCTCAACTCTCTTGGAAGAAAACAAACACAACCCAAGGTATTTATTCGATACAGTGGCTAAATTAACCAAAAATGAAGCTTATGCGCAAGTTCTGGCAGGAAGATTCAATGTTACGTCACTTATCACATTCAGACCTATCCAATCAAGTCATAATTCTCAGAGTATAAACGATCGGTAAATAACACATGTCTGAGTTCACAGATGCTGACGCCAGCATTACAGTTGACGATCCAGACGTTCCGTAGCAGTCGATCGCTGGTCCTATTATACAATTATTCATGTGCAATACAGTGGCGTTCAAAGTCCATGTCAGCCTATCATTCCGTTCATTGGGCTGTCGCAGCAACAGACACGCGTTTAGATCCAGCGTTTAGATCACTTTCAATGGAGGACTCTCTGGGCATGTTATCAAAGACACGGCTGTGATCTTTATCAACATTTTGGTGTCATCACTTCATCAGCATTCAGCACAGTGATATGTATATGATTATGCATTTCCGATATCGATCTGGTGTAGTATTTTACTCTCTCAAATTGTCGCAAGCATGCATGCACGAGACGCTCACCTGCTTGTGCGTTGCTCGTTATCGCTTGCTCGTGTTGTAAACTATCCACAGTGCCTCGTAAATGATTCGCATGACACCGGTTACCGTTAACGATTGAAACAGAAGCTGAAACAGAACAGCTGGCACAGCATATTAGTCTCTATCATTTTCCCCACGAATGCAACGAAACCAACACGGGTTTTAAAGCAACATGCACCCAGTTAATCGGGGCTTCATGATTAACAGTAGTTACGCGGAAATCGCGAATGGGTTCAGTGTTATCAGATCGCTAAAGTTGAATTAACTATGCTAATTTGCTCAGCATAGATTTTAAAGTACAGCACTGACATCAGTGCTTGATCCGTTCTCATTCATTCGTGCTATTCATCTTGCAAGCGCTGTGAGTTCGTCACACACAAAATGCAATTGAAACTGACACCATAGTTTCAAGCTTGGAAGTGTTTTGGGCCTGTCATCCAGCAGAGTACATGTTTTGCTCAAACATACAAGGCACCCAGTGTTGAAATGGCTTCCTTGTGTGATTCGACATGGCTTCCTTTATATGAGGAAGAACCGCGTTCTGTGCCCATATAAAGGTGCCGTTGCTTATTGCTTTATAAATGCGCTACATATTAATAAATTAGTTAATTAAAGCAAACATGTATAGTAATTGTGCCTTTGTCTTTGCGTTACTCCAGTTAATTTTACTCTATTCGTGTTTATTCCGCTACTGATATCTGCATGCCTCTGTCATGGCTACAATTATGAATTAAACAAAGTGTATCTCGCTAGTACTCAAAAGCACCATATGTCAAGTAAGGTTTGCATAAAAAAACAAGGTTCAACTGGATAGCAGCAATAATTTAATTCCGTACTCAATCCGACCCATTTTACATCTACATTTTACAAGTCAACTTTATTTATATAGCGCTTTTAACAATGCAGATTGTTCCAAAGCAGCTTTACAGTGTTAAACAGGAAAATAATGCAGCATCATTTTATTAAGCTGTATAGTCATTTGATGTCATCAGTTTAAATTTCAATACGGTGACAGTGTGGGCTTTAGATCAATAATTAGATCAGTAATATATGGTTCATTATTATATGGTTCATTTAGTTTATTAATTCGATTTATTTCGATGTTTAGTTGAAAAATGTTAGTGTCCCCAACTGAGCACGCCAAGCCAGAGGCAACAGTGGCAAGGAAACCAAAACCCCATCAGGAGCAGAATGGAGGAAAATAAACCTTGGGAGAAACCAGGCTCAGTCGGGGTGCCAGTTCTCCTCTGGCCAATTAACAAACAGCGTATTATTATTATTATTCT
Source organism: Romanogobio albipinnatus (assembly GCA_023566225.1). Taxonomy (NCBI): domain Eukaryota; kingdom Metazoa; phylum Chordata; class Actinopteri; order Cypriniformes; family Gobionidae; genus Romanogobio; species Romanogobio albipinnatus. The sequence goes on from CM042243.1 coordinate 60,998,252, forward strand.
GCCAGCTTTACAGGTCAGAGGTCATAATAGATCGGAATATTCGAAGGACCGGAGGCAACACGCTGGAGACGGGTTTATTGTGGATGACATATCGATTTAAGTATTATTTAATGGTAATATTTGAACAAACGGAGTCAACACGCTGAAGACGGGTTTATTGCGGATGACATATCGATTTAAGTATTATTTCATTGTAATATTCGAACAATCGGACTCATCACACTGGAGACAGGTTTATTAAGATGCCGTGTCGATGAGGCAGTTGCAGGGGGAGACTAATTGACACGGTCTCTGTGGACACTTCGGGGTCCTGTGTTGGTCTTCTCTGGGCACAGGTCCAGCATCTGATCAGGATATGGCCCGGATCCGGCTGACTGCAGTAAACCTCGGGATAAAATGGAGACTATCATTAGTGTAGATGCCATTCTTCTGATGATGTCACGAGTACATCAGGTGTTATGGGAAGTGTTCCCGGTTCTGGCTGACCTAGTTAATGCAGCCTAACAATAATTTCATTGAAACAGTGTTTTATGTGTATGCCACAGTAAAGAGATGTGTTTTTAGTCTAGATTTAAACTGACAGAGTGTGTCTGCTTCCCGAACAATGCTAGGAAGACTGTTCCAGAGTTTAGGAGCTAAATAGGAAAAGGATCGACCGCCTGCAGTTGATTTGGATATTCTCGGTATGATCAACTGGCCAGAATTTTGAGACCGCAGTAGACGTGATGGAGTATAATATGTTAAGAGCTCGCTCAAGTATTGGGGAGCTAAACCATTTAGTGCTTTGTAAGTAATAAGCAAGATTTTAAAATGTATGCGATGTTTAATAGGTAGCCAGTGCAATGTTGACAGAACTGGGCTAATATGGTCATACTTCCTGGTTCTAGTAAGAACTGGAGCTGCTGCATTTTGGACCAGCTGGAGTTTATTTATTAAGCGAGCAGGGCAACCACCCAGTAGAGCATTACAATAATCTAACCTTGAGGTCATGAACGCATGAACTAACTGTTCAGCATTTTGCATTGAGAGCATGTGCTGTAATTTAGATATATTTTTAAGATGGTAGAATGCAGTTTTACAGATGCTCGAAACGTGGCTTTCAAACGAAAGATTGGTATCAAAGAGCACACCCAGGTTCCTCACTGACGACGAAGACTTGACAGAACAGCCATCAAGTGTTAGACAGTATTCTAGGTTACTACTTGTGGAGCTTTTTTGTCCAATAATTAAAAATTCTGTTTTTTCTGAATTGAGTTGCAGGAAATTACAGGTCATCCAATGTTTTATATCAGCTCTGCATTCCGTTAATCTTGTGAATTGGTAAGTTTCTTCAGGGCGTGAAGAAATATAGAGCTGAGTATCGTCAGCATAACAATGAAAACTAACGCCATGCTTCCTAATAATATCTCCCAGTGGTAGCATGTACAGGGTGAAGAGCAGCGGTCCTAGCACTGAGCCTTGCGGTACTCCATACTGAACTTTTGATCGGTGTGACATCTCTTCATTTACTGCTACATACTGGTAACGATCACATAGGTATGATTTAAACCATGACAAGCCAATTCCACTAATACCTACATAATTTTCGAGTCTATTCAAAAGAATGTTGTGGTCGATAGTATCGAATGCAGCACTAAGATCGAGTAACACTAATAGAGAGATACAGCCACGATCGGATGATAAGAGTAAATCATTTGTAACTCTGATGAGAGCAGTCTCAGTGCTATGATACGGTCTAAATCCTGACTGGAAATCCTCACAGATACCATTTCTTTCTAAAAAGGAACATAATTGTGAGGACACTGCCTTTTCAAGTATTTTTGACAGAAAGGGTAGATTTGAGATTGGTCTATAATTGACTAATTCTGTAGGATCAAGTTGCGTTTTTTTAATAAGTGGTTTAATAATAGCCAACTTAAAAGTTTTCGGTACATATCCTAATGACAAAGATGAATGAATGATATTAAGAAGAGGATCTATGACCTCTGGTAGCATCTCTTTTAATAGCCTAGTCGGTACAGGGTCAAGCATACATGTTGTTGATTTTGATGATTTAACGAGTTTAGTCAATTCTTCTTCTCCTATAGCAGGGAATGAGTGTAGTTTTTCCTCAGTGACACTACAATGCTCTGTCTGATGTGATACTGTAGTAGACGGCTGCATGGTTAAAATTTTCTTCCTAATATTATCAATCTTACATGTGAAGAAGTTCATAAAGTCATTACAGCTGTGCAGTTTACAATCATCAGAAGTTGAAGCTTTATTTTTGGTTAATTTAGCCACAGTATCAAATAAATACCTTGGGTTGTGTTTGTTTTCTTCCAAGAGAGTTGAGAAATAAGCAGATCTAGCAGTTCTTACAGCCTTTCTGTATGCGATCATGTGCTCTTTCCACAAATTACGAAAGACCTCTAGTTTTGTTTTCTTCCAGCTGCGCTCCATTTTTCTGGCTGCTGTTTTAAGGGCCCGGATGTGCTCGTTGTACCACGGCGTTGGACTATTTTCTTTAATCTTCTTTAAGCGCAGGGGAGCAACTGTGTCTAAAGTACTGGAAAAGAGAGAGTCAATAGTTTCTGTTGCAACATCGAGTTCTTCTATGCTATCTGGGATGCTGAGGAGATGATACTGATGAGGAAGATTATTCAAAAAGCAATCTTTAGTAGCGGCAGTGATTGTCCTGCCATTTTTGAAGCGAGGGGGCGGCTTTGCAATTTTAGCTAAATTAAGTATACAAGATACTAAGTAATGATCTGAGATGTCATCGCTCTGCTGCAGAATTTCAACGGTATCAACATTTATTCCATGTGACAATATTAGGTCTAAAGTATGATTATGGCGATGAGTGGGTCCTGACACGTGTTGCCTAACTCCAATAGAGTTTAGTGTATCTTTAAATGCTAATCCCAATACATCTTTTTCGTTGTCTACATGGATATTAAAATCACCAACAATTAGTACTTTATCTACGGCCAGTACTAATTCTGATAGAAAGTCAGCAAATTATTTGATAAAGTCTGTATTATGCCCTGGTGGCCTGTATACAGTAGCTAACACCAATGTTGAACGGGTTTTGTCATGTACACTACATAGCGTTACATAAAGCACCAAAACTTCGAAGGAAATATATTTGAAACTAGACTTCTGAGTAATACTGAAGATATTATTATAAATTACAGTAACCCCTCCCCCTTTACCTTTCAGACGCGGCTCGTGTTTATAACAATAATCTTGGGGGGTGGACTCATTTAAGGTAATGTAGTCGTCAGGTTTTAGCCAGGTTTCTGTCAAACACAGCACATCTAGATTATTATCTTTAATAATATCATTAACAATAAGCGCTTTTGGGGAAAGGGATCTAATATTCAGCAACCCAAGCTTTATCAATTGTTCATCTGTATTATATCTTTTGTTTATTTGTTGGACATCAATTACATTTTTACTGTTGAATGGTTTTGATGTTTTTTTGTATTTACTAATTCGGGGAACAGACACAGTCTCTATATGATAATATCTCGGTGAAAGAGTCTCTATGTGCTGGGATTTATCTGACTCCGGTGACGTGAGACAGCTAGCAGACAGTCGGTTTAGCCAGTTTGTCTGCTTCCTGACCTGGGCCCTAGTGAGTCAAGGTTTAGCTCTAAGACTATGTGCCAAATTACTAGAGAGAAGAGCGGCACCACCCCAGAAGGGATGGATGCCATCCTTCTTCAACAGGTCAGGTCTGCCCCAAAAACTTTTCCAATTGTCTATGAACCCTATGTTATTTTGCAGACACCACTTAGACAACCAGCCATTGAGTGATGATAGCCTGCTAACTATCTCATCACTCCTTCTAACGGGGAGGGGTCCAGAACAATAAACAGCCTCTGACATCGTACTAGCGAGTTCACACACCTCTTTAATGTTAATTTTGGTGATCTCCGACTGGCGAAGTCGAACATCATTAGTGCCGACGTGAATAATAATCTTAGAGAATTTACGATTAGCTTTAGCCAGCACTTTTAAATTTGCTTTGATGTCAGGCGCTCTGGCTCCCGGTAAACAAGTGACTATGGTGGCCGGTATCTTCACGTTCCGTGTAATAGAATCGCCAATGACTAGGGCACTTTCAACAGGATACTCAGTGGGTGCTTCACTGAGAGGGGAGAACCTGTTTGATGTTCTAACCGGAACGGAAAAGCGGTTCTTTGGTCTGCGACTATGCTGCCTCACTGTCACCCAGTTGCCCTGCTGCGAGGGCCCTGCAGCCGGAACCGAAGAATGTACAGAGTTCACTAAGCTATTCGCATCCAAATCAGTGTCTAAAGCTGTTACCTCCTCACTACTCTCAGATAAAGTATGGATGCGTGTTTCTAATTCTGCAATCTTCTCCGTCAGCCTAACTATCTCCTTACATTTATCACATGTGAAGCCCTGTTCGCCAGCGGAGAAGCCTACATTAAACATGCCGCATGAAGTGCAAGTGATAATGACAGGAGAAGACATGACTTACCGTGTTTTTGATTAATCCAACTTACCACTTACCACAATCGTTTTTTAGCAGTAGAATAAAGAGGAAATATCAAAATAAAGATTCAAACGTAAGCAAGGCTGTACAGAGCTACAGACTTGAGCTAAGAGGTTCTACAGCAACTAAATCGCAGCATGGGAATACAATTATTCAAATCTTTTATGAATATAGTAAATGAGCAGAGTGCGTTCCCTTTATAAACGCATGAAACTGTCAAATGCTTCCGTTCAACTAAACTCTGACACTAGTGGAAACCGTTTCGGTCAAACTGACTACACCAAATCATGAATCTATAGCATGTTTTACTCTTTGTTGGTCAAACGTATGCACTAGAAGGCAGAATTGGTCAGTGAACAGAATTGGTCCGTGAGTTTTCACGGACATTTTTAACCTGTCCCTCTCCCTGTCTGTGGTCCCCACATGCTTCAAAACGTCCACCATTGTTCCTATACCGAAGCAATCAAAAACCACCTGCTTAAACGACTGGCGTCCTGTTGCTCTGACCCCCATCATCAGTAAATGCTTTGAGAGACTAGTCAGAAACCACATCTGCTCTGTTCTCCCCCCCTCACTGGACCCGCTGCAGTTTGCATACCGCACAAACCGCTCCACTGATGATGCCATTTCATCAACAATACACACTGCTCTCTCCCACCTGGAAAAGAGGAACACGTATGTGAGAATGCTGTTTGTGGACTACAGCTCAGCATTCAACACCATTGTGCCCTCCATACTTGACATTAAACTCCGGGCTCTAGGCTTAAACAGCTTGTTATGCAGCTGGATCCTGGACTTCCTGTCAAACAGACGCCAGGTGGTCAGAATGGGCAGTAACATCTCCTCACCACTGCCTCTCAACACTGGAGCCCCTCAGGGCTGTGTTCTCAGCCCACTCCTGTACTCCTTGTACACACATGACTGTGTGGCAATCCACAGCTCCAACACCATCATCAAGTTTGCTGACGATACGACGGTGGTAGGTCTTATCACCGACAATGATGAAACGGCCTACAGAGAGGAGGTGCACACTCTGACACGGTGGTGTCAGGAGCACAACCTCTCCCTCAACGTCAGCAAGACCAAGGAGCTGGTGGTCGACTTCAGGAGGAATGAGAGAGAACACCGCCCCATCACCATCGATGGAGCACCGGTGGAGAGAGTCAGCAGCTTCAAGTTCCTCGGTGTCCACATCACAGAGGAACTCTCATGGTCCGTCCACACTGAGGCCGTTGTGAAGAAGGCTCATCAGCGCCTTTTCTTCCTGCGACGGCTGAGGAGGTTTGGAATGAACCGCCACATCCTCACACGCTTCTACAGCAGCACCATCGAGAGCCTGCTGACTGGCTGCATCACCACCTGGTACGGCAACAGTACCGCCCGCAGCCGCAAAGCCCTGCAAAGGGTAGTGCGACGGCCAGCTGCATCATTGGAGGTGAGCTTCCCTCCCTCCAGGACATTTACGCCAGGCGGTGTGTGAAGAGAGCTCAGAGGATCATCAGAGACTCTAGCCACCCGAGCCATGGGCTGCTCTCACTGCTGCCGTCAGGCAGACGGTACCGCAGCATCAGAACACGCACCAGCCGACTCCAGAACAGCTTCTTCCCACAAGCAATCAGACTACTTAACTCTTGATCCATCAGTTCATAACACACACTGGACAGAATATCACTCAGCACAACCCACTGTAGATACACACACATTATATACACATTTATTTATCATACAGCATCTATTGCACTTTGGACTTCAATTTGTGAACATATTGTATACTGTACATTGTATATTATTACTATAGCTTAATGTATACTGTTATTGTTTAATGTATGTTTAGTGTATATTGTTTTAAGTATATGTATATTGTAAGTATGTGTATATTGTTTAAAGCTGTAAGAACTACACTCACATTGTGTAAATTATTTATTGTTTATTGTAGTGTATACTGTGCTGTGAGTAATTGTGTGCGCATCAGATGTGTAATCTGTTGTTGCTTAAATGTTGTACATGTCATGTCATGACTGCTATGTTGCTCGGAACTGCACCTAAGAATTTCACCTGCTGTTGCACTTGTGCATATGGTAGAGTGACAAATAAAGTGATTTGATTTGATTTGAACAAGCGCTGAGCCATTCAATCCTGATTGTGTATATTCCGTGTTGTGTTGGCTCCTCCAATTTGCCATTGCATTCAAGCGCTCCACAGACATTTACATTTGCGCATTTGGCAGACGCTTTTGTTCAGGATGACTTGCATCGTATTCAAGGTGCAAATTTGGTATTTTGTCGGATCTTGCCTTCCCTGGGAATCGAACCCATGGCTTGGCGTTGCTAGCGCTACGCTCTTTTGAGCTTCTGGAAAGATGTGTCTGTGATTGGCTACGCTCGCATTGTAAACACCAACATTCGTCAGTCTATCGAGACTAACACAATATACGGGGAGTAAAAATAGTGTGACTGTTTGACAAAGTCTGCACATGCGTACTGATTCCTGCAAATGACGAGCTCTCTCGCAGTGAGCTTTTTGTTTTTCTCGTCACCAAAGCTGGCACACACGGTGCGGCTTATAATCATTGTGATTCGTTGCTTTTCAGACTGTGATCCTGATGTCACACTGTGGGAACTCCGCTGCATTAATGTCAGACTGCATGATAATCAAACGCACAAGAATTTGTCTGGAGGTTACATCAACCCACTCACATTTGTTTAATTTACTTCAGGTTACAAATTTTATCATGGCTGTTGGTGAGTATGTCAAACATGCTATCAAAGACAAAAGATATTAACCTATGGTCAAAAGAATTTAGGATTGCGATATTTGTCTCAGACTGCCAAACGTGGACCCAAAAATAAATAAATAATAAAAATAAAAATAAATCATACAGTATGAACCTGGCTCAGGTTATCAAACGATGACTCTCACATTGATTATTGTTTTTCATTGGTTCGGTTGCTTTGCAGGGTTCTATAGCCAGCTATGGTTTATTAGCTAGTAAAGCGTCTTCTAAAACATTCTTATCCTTCCGCAAGGGCATTGTTTGGTTTTCAATTGTCGGTTATGTATTTGTCATGCTGTTCTGGTTTATTTTCTTCTGGGTTCTGATGGTTAGATGGTGTTCTATCTAGCTGTGAGCTGGAGTCACGCCCAATTGTTTCAAATCCTCCAACTGCAGATGCTAAGAACTGCAGTTCCCCAACTCCTCTATGCCTAGGTCATTCTTCAAATTGGGGCTGCTACGAACGCAGCTCAATGTGTGGAGTCCGCATACTCTGTCAAGGTGCTGTGTACATGGTCATCCTCAGCATTATAGTACAAGCAAGATCTGACTCAAACACTTAGCAACTTCAAGTAGTAATTTTCATGCAAATACTGGTGGTGGCATGTTTTCTCCTTTATTACTACTCAATCCTGTTTTCGTCAGTCTCTATAAGCCTTTCATGAATTTCTCTGTGGCCTAACGTGATCTCTGTCCAGGTGGCCTATTGTAGCCTTCATCTCTGTGGCCTACTGCGGCTTCATCAGCGTGGCCTTCGTCTCTGTAAAAGAGGATATCTCTAAGCGCATCCCTGCACCCCTAATCATTCTGCAATTTTTATATTCCCCAACGGGTCTCCCATATCAAGGTGGTTAACTCACCTAGAGACAGACCTACAGAACTGCAGACCATCTCATCAGTATACCGGACATTCATTCAGGGTTATGTGCTGCTACAACAGCAACTGAACGCAGGATTGTTTGGTGGTCAAGATGGTCGTCAGCTTTCTAATATTATAGAATGCGCAAACCTTCAGGTAATCTAAGATTGCCTACGTGTCTTAACAAGCATCAGGTAAATTACAGTTTATCATTTAACTCCTAATACTTTTTCATGGGGTCTATCGAGACCAACCCATGCACCCACGCTGTCTTCTCCTCACTATGGGCTATCGCAGCCTTCTCTGCACACTGGCTTATCATTCTCAGTCGCCGCGTCTTTCTTGTACCCTCTCCTATCAAGGCTGTATACACGGCCTAACCTGGCAGTCATACAGCCTATGTGGGGTTTTTTTTTCGTACCCCGGTCTATCGAGGCAGTATATACGACCTAACGTGACAGTCATACAGCCTAATTGGCTTTTCGTACCCCGGCCTATTGAGGCAGTATACACGGCTTACGTGGCAGAACATACAGCCTACGCAGCTTTTCGTACCCTGGCCTATTGAGGCAGCATACACGACTAACGTGGCAGTCATACAGCCTACGCAGCTCTCTGTACCATGGCCTATTGAGGCAGTAAATATATATGGCAAACGCGGCAGAACATACAGCCTACGCGGCTTTTCGTACCCCGGCCTATTGAGGCAGTATACACGGTTTACGTGGCAGAACATACAGCCTACGCAGCTTTTCGTACCCTGGCCTATTGAGGCAGTGAATATATGGCCAACGTGGCAGAACATACAGCCTACGCAGCTTTTCGTACCCTTCGTAGCTTTTCGTAGCTTTTCGTTTCGTACTCTTGTGGCAGTATATACGACCTAATGTGGCAGTTCATACAGCCTACGCAGCTCTCCGTACCATGGCCTATTGAGGCATCGAATATATGGCCAACGTGGCAGTCCATACAGCCTACACTGCTTTTGCAGTAGCATAACATTTCCCTCTGTTTATTGGTTAACACCTATGTCAATATCCATATCTATTGCATGTTCAATGTCCATATTCTAAGTAATTCTTATGCAAATACTGGTGGTGGTGTCACAGCGTCATATTCTCAGATTATTACTCATCCCGTTCATCAGTCTCTATAGCTCTTATTCTTCGTCAATTGCCTAACGCGGCCTTTGTCTCCAGGTGGCCTTCGTCTCCAGGTGGCCTAACGTGGCCTTCGTCTCCAGGTGGCCTTCGTCTACATGCGACCTAACGTGGCCTTCGTCTCCAGGTGGCCTAATGTGGCCTTCGTCTCCAGGTGGCCTTCGTCTCCAGGTGGCCTTCATCTCCAGGTGGCCTAACGTGGCCTTCGTCTACATGCGGCCTAACGTAGCCTTCGTCTCCAGGTGGTCTAACGTGGCCTTCGTCTCCAGGTGGCCTAATGTGGCATTTGTCTCCAGGTGGCCTTCGTCTCCAGGTGGCCTAACGTGGCCTTCGTCTCCAGGTGGCCTAACGTGGCCTTCATTTCCATGCGGCTGATCAAGGCTCTGTCTCGTGGCCGTTCAAGGCTTTCGTCTCTACCTGGCTGATCAAGACCCATCTGCGGCCGTTCAAGGCTTTCGTCTCTACCTGGCGATCAAGACCCGTCTGTGGCCGTTCAAGGCTTTCGTCTCCACCTGGCTGATCAAGGCCCGTCTGCGGCCGTTCAAGGCTTTTGTGTCTACCTGGCTGATCAAGGCCAGTCTGCAGCCGTTCAAGGCTTTTGTCTCTACCTGGTTAATCAAGACCCGTCTGCGGCCGTTCAAGGCTTTCGTCTCTACCTGGCTGATCAAGGCCCGTCTGCGGCCGTTCAAGGCTTTCATCTCTACCTGGCGACCAAGAACCGTCTGCGGCCATTCAAGGCTTTCGTCTCTACCTGTCTGATCAAGACCCTTCTGCTGCCGTTCAAGGCTTTCATCTCTACCTGGCTGATCAAGGCTCGTCTGCGGCCGTTCAAGGCTTTCGTCTCTACCTGGCTGATCAAGGCCCATCTGTGGCCGTTCAAGGAATCGCAGCATTTACGACGGCGAGTATACAATTCTTTCACAATTTTTGGGGGTGAGTAGGTCCCGTCCTGGAGGAACTAATTTCCTCTACCAATTCTTGGGGGGCGGCTGCGCCCCGCCTTCATCTTCAGACAGGAAATGCAGAGTCCGTTACCCTCGTGACGAGCGCTATGGACGGGGCCTACGCCAAAGAACCTCTAATTTAATACTTGCTGGTCTGCTAATAAACTTGTGGTGTTATCATACTTCATCTGGTCTCCCGAGTCCTCCTGGTAGAAATGAAGCTTATGCGCAAGTTCTGGCAGGAAGATTCAATGTTACGTCACTTATCACATTCAGACCTATCCAATCAAGTCATAATTCTCAGAGTATAAAAGATCGGTAATTAACACATGTGTGAGTTCACAGATGCTGATGCCAGCATTACCTCCATCCTCCCCACCACCACCAGGTCGGTCCCTGTCTATACCTCCCGAGGGGCGGCTGCGCCCCTGCCTTCATCTTCAGGCAGGAAATGCAGAGTCCGTTACCCTCGTGACGAGCGCTACGGACGGGGCCTACGCCAAAGAACCTCTAATTTAATACTTGCTGGTCTGCTAATAAACTTGTGGTGTTATCATACTTTATCTGGTCTCCCGAGTCTTCCTGGTAGAAATAAAGCTTCAACTTCTGATGATTGTAAACAGCACAGCAGTAATGATTTTATGAACTTCTTCACATGTAAGATTGATAATATTAGGAAGAAAATTTTAACCATGCAGCGTCTACTACAGTATCACATCAGACAGAGCATTGTAGTGTCACTGAGGAAAAATTACACTCATTCACTGCTATAGGAGAAGACACACACACACACACACACACACACACACACACACACACACACACACACACACTCACACACACTCATTCACTGCTATAGGAGAAGAAGACACACACACACACACACACACACACACACACTCATTCATTGCTATAGGAGAAGAAGACACACACACACACACACACACACTCATTCACTGCTATAGGAGAAGAAGACACACACACACACACACTCATTCACTGCTATAGGAGAAGACACACACACACACACACACTCATTCACTGCTATAGGAGAAGACACACACACACACACACACACACACACACTCATTCACTTCTATAGGAGAAGAAGAATTGGCTAAACTCGTTAAATCATCAAAATCATCAACATGTATGCTTGACCCTGTACCGACTAGGCTATTAAAAGAGATGCTACCAGAGGTCATAGATCCTCTTCTTAATATCATTAATTCATCTTTGTCATTAGGATATGTACCGAAAACTTTTAAGTTGGCTATTATTAAACCACTTATTATAAAACGCAACTTGATCCTACAGAATTAGTCAATTATAGTCCAATCTCAAATCTACCCTTTCTGTCAAAAATACTTGAAAAGGCAGTGTCTTCACAATTATGCTCCTTTTTAGAAAGAAATGGTATCTGTGAGGATTTCCAGTCAGGATTTAGAGCGTATCATAGCACTGAGACTGCTCTCATCAGAGTTACACATGATTTACTCTTATCATCCGATCGTGGCTGTATCTCTCTATTAGTGTTACTCGATCTTAGCGCTGCATTCGATACTATCGACCACAACATTCTTTTGAATAGACTCGAAAATTATGTAGGCATTAGCGGAATTGCTTTATCATGGTTTAAATCATACCTATGCGACTGTTATCAGTTTGTAGCAGTAAATGAAGAGATGTCACACCGATTAAAAGTTCAGTATGGAGTACCACAAGGCTCAGTGCTAGGACCACTACTCTTCACCCTGTACATGCTACAACTGGGAGATATCATTAGGAAGCATGGCATTAGTTTTCATTGTTATGCTGACGATACTCAGCTCTATATTTCTTCACGCCCTGAAGAAACTTACCAATTTTACAAAATTAACGGAATGCATAGCTGACATAAAACATGACCGGTAATTTCCTGCAACTCAATTCAGAAAAAACTGAATTTTTAATTATTGGACAAAAAAACTCCACAAGTAGTAACCTAGAATACTGTCTAACACTTGATGGCTGCTCTGTCCAGTGCTCGTCGTCAGTGAGGAACCTGGGTGTGCTCTTTGATACCAATCTTTCGTTTGAAAGCCACGTTTCTAGCATCTGTAAAACTGCATTTTACCATCTTAAAAATATATCTAAATTACGGCACATGCTCTCAATGCAAAATGCTGAACAGTTAGTTCATGCGTTCATGACCTCAAGGCTAGATTATTGTAATGCTCTACTGGGTGGTTGCCCTGCTCGCTTAATAAATAAACTCCAGCTGGTCCAAAACGCAGCAGCTCCATTTCTTACTAGAACCAGGAAGTGTGACCATATTAGCCCAGTTCTGTCAACACTGCACTGGCTACCTATTAAACATCGCATACATTTTAAAATCTTACTTATTACTTACAAAGCACTAAATGGTTTATCTCCAGTACTTGAGCGAGCTCTTAACATATTATACTCCATCACGTCTACTGCACTCTCTAAATTCTGGCCAGTTGATCATATCGAGAATATCCAAATCAACTGCAGGCGGTCGATCCTTTTCCTATTTAGCTCCTAAACTCTGGAACAGTCTTCCTAGCATTGTTCGGGAAGCAGACACACTCTGTCAGTTTAAATCTAGACTAAAAACACATCTCTTTACTGTGGCATACACATAAAACACTTTTTCAATGAAATGATTGTTAGGCTGCATTAACTAGGTCAGCCGGAACCGGGAACACTTCCCATAACACCTGATGTACTCGTGACATCATCAGAAGAATGGCATCTACGCTAATGCAAGTCTCTACGCTAATGCTAGTCTCTCTGTTTATCCCGAGGTTTACTGCAGTCAGCCAGATCCGGGCCGTATCCAGATCAGATGGTGTACCTGCGCCCAGAGAAGACCAACACAGGACCCCGAAGTGTCTGAGAGACCGTGATTAGACTCTCCCTGCAACTGCCGCATCGACACGGCATCTTAATAAAACCGTCTCCAGCGTGTTGCCTCCGGTCCTTCGAATATTCCGATCTATTATGACCTCTGACCTGTAAAGCGGCCAGAATAATAATAATCATACGCTGTTTGTTAATTGGCCAGAGGAGAACTGCCCCCCCCGACTGAGCCTTGTTTCTCCAAGGTTTATTTTCCTCCATTCTGCTCCTGATGGGGTTTTGGTTTCCTTGCCACTGTTGCCTCTGGCTTGGCATGCTCAGTTGGGGACACTAAATTTTTCAACTAAACATCGAAATAAATCTAATTAATAAACTAAATTAACCATATAAACTAAATTACTGATCTAATTATTGATCTAAAGCCCACACTGTCACCGTATGTAAATTGAATTGAACTGATAACATCAAATGACTATACAGCTTAATAAAATTATGCTGCATTATTTTCCTGTTTAACTCTGTAAAGCTGCTTTGAAACAATCTACATTGTTAAAAGCACTATATAAATAAAGTTGACTTGACTTGACTTGACTTAAACTTACCCATACCACCACACCTGTCCCTAACTTTACCCTTAAACTTACCCACACCACCACACCAGTCCCTAACTTTACCCTTAAACTTACCCACACCACCACACCTGTCCCTAACTTTACTCTTAAACTTACCCACACCACCACACCTGTCCCTAACTTTACTCTTAAACTTACCCACACCACCACACCTGTCCCTAACCCTACCCTTAAACTGACCCATACTACCACACCTGTCCCTAACTTTACCCTTAAACTTACCCATTCCACCACACCTGTCCCTAACTCTACCCTTAAACTTACCCACACCACCACACCTGTCCATAACTTTACCCTTAAACTTACCCATTCCACCACACCTGTCCCTAACTCTACCCTTAAACTTACCCACACCACCACACCTGTCCCTAACCCTACCCTTAAACTTACCCACACCACCACACCAGTCCCTAACCCTACCCTTAAACTTACCCACACCAGTCCCTAACCCTACCCTTAAACCTACCCACACCACCACACCTGTCCCTAACCCTACCCTTAAACTTACCCACACCACCACACCTGTCCCTAACCCTACCCTTAAACTTACCCATACCACCACACCTGTCCCTAACCCTACCCTTAAACTTACCCACACCACCACACCTGTCCCTAACCCTACCCTTAAACTTACCCATACCACCACACCTGTCCCTAACCCTACCCTTAAACTTACCCACACCACCACACCTGTCCCTAACCCTACCCGTATCCCACCTCAATATCAGCAAAAGTGTTTTGCAATACAATATAAACACAGTAAGTACTTTGTACTTATTTTCTGATGTAAGTACAAAGTAGTTAAGGCCACCTAATATAAAGTGGGGCCAAAAAAGTTTTCAGATTTTTTAATTAACATGATAATACATGACTTGATAAGGCAAAAAATTCCTGTGTGAACATGACTTGATAAGGCAAAACATTCCTGTGTGAACATGACTTGATAAGGCAAAACATTCCTGTGTGAACATGCTGAGGAGTGAGATTTCTCCCCTCCTATTAAAAACTCATAAGTTCTCGAAATGAAACATCCAACAGCCAGATAAAAGCACAGTCACAATAATTTTATTAAAAAGAAACAGATCCATTTTATTCAGAGGCCCGAACTGAGCAAAAAGAAGAATAAGAAAAAGAAAAGCAGAAAAGAAAAGCAATTTGTTGCAGAGGCTGATATTTATATTGCAAAAAATAAGATGACATTATGATAGCTTGTAATGTAAATGATGAGATCCACAGGAGTATAAACATGAGGAAACAAAGGCCAAATTCCCTTAATCATTCATCACAATCATCACAATGAGTATAAGAATGAACTCTTTTAATGTACTTTATTTTATGTATACATGACATTGAAAAGGTGTTGTCTCAGTAAACTATGTGTGAGTTCCCTTTCGAGGGAACTCTCACTGCGTCTGGTTAGACACTTTGGGGATACTCCCTAAGCACTAGCGAATCTGAAGTCCGTATAGCCACTAAACCAATCTGATTGGCGTGCGTGATGACGTCATCGCGACGGCGTACCCGGAAGTATAAAGCGGGAGCCGGCGCACAGAAACGGCAGTTATTGCTCTTCAGCATAGCGCTCTCTGTTGAAATTGTCTGTCTATTTACTGTTGTTTGTCACAGTTGCAAAAGTGTGTGAATGAAAAGAAAGAATGGAAAAGAATGTGAGAGAGTTTAAGCAGTGTGTGCATCTGTGTCAATGCTTTATTCGGGCTCAGATGCACACCTGCTTTGTGTGCAGTGTCTGGGTGTTGAGCATGCTCGGGCAGTTCTCGAGGGAACTGCCTGTCACTGGAAAAGCTGCTCACACTCAGACTGCTCCGCTCTCGGCTGGCCGTGTTCGATGAGACCGGCCAGCTTTGTGAGCCCCAGGGTTCTGGACCCGCGATCGCTGAGGCGTCTCGGTGTCACAGACCATGGGGTTCACAGAAGGACTTGTCAGCGGGATCTGGGACTGCTGAAGCACTTTCCCAATTCTTGTCTGACAGTTCTAAAGATCTTCCTCCCCGTGTGGAAGCCCGCGCTGCGGCTTCTTCCCCCGGGGTTGAGGATCTGATGCTTATTCTCTCCGGTTCCGAGGAGCCAGATGAGTGGTGCATCAGGGCAGGTGGTGAAGCAGGAAGTGTTTCATCGCTTCATCCACTCGCCCAAGGGGAGCTAATTGAGGTTTTTGACTCGTGTGGTGGCCAAATTGAAGATCAATTGGCCACAGGAAGTGCCGGAAATTCAGCCACCTAGTAGGCTGGACGACCGGTTTCTTTCTCGCCGGGTCCAAACACCTCGCCGGGGTTTACCTTTCTTCCCGGACCTACACATCGAGGTGTGTAGGTCGTGGAGGAAGCCTTATTCCTCGCGTATTCCTCCAGTATTGGATTATTCCAATGTTCTGGGGGCGCGCGAGGCGGGCTAGGGGAGGATGCCTCGGGTGGAAGAGGCTCTCACGAGTTATCTTTTCCCCGATTCTGTGTCGTCCCTTAAAACCCCGGAGCTGCCCACCAAACCCTGTCGGGACACCTCATCGTTGGTGGGCGAAGCTTATATGGCGGCTGGGCGGGCTGGTAGTTCCCTGCACACGTTATCTGTCTTGCAGGCCTACCAGGCTGACCTCCTGAAAGAGCTCGATGAGGGCGACGGTCCCTCTTCGGAGGATGTGCTGGAGCTACGGAGGGCTGCAGATTTGTCTCTCCGCATCACCAGGGAGATGGCCCGTGCTATCGGCCGGGCCATGGCCTCCGTGGTGATGGTGGAGAGGCATCTCTGGCTGAATCTATCGGGGAGGGGGGAGAAGGATAAGTCCTTCCTCCTAGACTCCCCGATTTCGCCTTCTGGTCTATTTGGTGACGCGGTTGAGACCGTTGTCGCCGGGTACCAGGAGGCGAAGATGCAGTCAGCAGCCTTCCGTCAGTGCCTCCCTCGCCACTCAGAGCCTGGGAAAGCGGCCCCTAGGGGGCAGCCTCAGCCGTCTACCAGCTCCTCGCACCGGCAGGTGCAGAAGGAGAGTGTCGCCTCTAGAGCCCCTCCTCCCGGAGCCTGGCAACAGAGGCGGCATTCTCACCAGCAGTCCCAGCAGCGGTCTTTCACTCCTGGAGGCGATCTGAGGAACGTACTCCAGGGAGGGAGGCTGCTGGGAAGAAGTCCTAGCTTCGGCTGGACTTCCAAGAGCGGTCCCCCCTGCGGGGGAGCAACCGAGGTTGGTAGTCCCAAAAGCCCAAAAGCTCGAAAGCTGAGGAAAATGGTCCCACCTGTCATCGGGGAGCGGGTCCGCGGACGCGGGCTCTCGGACGCTGCGCGCCGGTCAGCAGAAATTTTTGGGGGGCCGCCGAAGCGCTCCCACGACCCTCCCAGGCCGGCGGGAGCACCCCTGCCTGGTTCGCCGGCCCTGACCCCGCCGGGGGCCGGACGGGAGCGGCCCCCAGTTAGAGGCCCCCGGTTGCAATACCGTCTTCATCCACAGTGTGGCTGAATCACCGTCCCAGTCCTGGATTAATCTCGAAAGGCTCCCGGCCATTCAAATAATTTGCCAACGGTCGCTTTGCGATTCCCTCTTTCCCCCGGGCCGATGACCCACCGCTGACCGCTCCCAGGCCACGCCCCCGTCCCACGAACCCGTTATTTGTCCGATTACCCGCTATTTCCGGAAAATGATCAGGTGACCCCCCCTGACCGCTCGCGGGCCACGCCCCCGTCCCACGGACCCGTTATTTGTCCGATTACCCGCTATATCCGGCTGATGATGAGGTGACCCCACCTGACCGCACACAGGGCACGCCCCCGTCCCACGGACCCGTTATTCGGAGTCGGAAGGTCGTGGCTCCTCGAGACTCGGGATTCCGCCTCTCCGGTGGCCCCCGACTCGGGGCCCCGAAGCGTGAAGCTCTACGAAGTTGTATTGTTTGTACCCTGCGCTCAGGAACTGGGCCCTTACCGTACGCCGTCAGGAGGGCCCCCACGAGCCACCGTGCAAAATTTCAAGCCGTTCGGGGCCTCCCGCTATGAACGGGAGCTGGAAACGCAAAGACGTCCCACTTCCCAATTATGTTTTGGCCGCCAATAACTGGTCCACGGACACAGTGTTTTTTGGATGATATTTAACATTTAATACAAATTTTCATGGATAAAAACACCCCTACTGTACTTGGCACACTCAACCGAACACGTTCATGTAACTTTCGAGCCGTTTGAACGCTTAATTTGCATAGAAATGGCAGTGTCCCTGGACCAGTTATTTGGCGACCACTACATAATTGGGAAGTGGGACGTCTTTGTGTTTTGGGCTCCCGTTGAGCTCTGGAAGGCTCTAGGGCCACCAAACCAGTGCTCATGTCTACGTCTCAGCGCCCCCCTATCAGATCGGTGTACTTTACCATATGTGATTCCCAGAAATCATGCAACAGTTTCTGAGAATTCTGATTATTATTATTATTATTTTTTTTACAATTAATTTGTTAACATTCTTTTATTCAAATGAAATGTGTAAAATACATTTGTTTTGCAGCCAAGAAAAGACATGAGAGTCTGAACCTTTCAAACATTTATTAGGAACACATGGAACAACAAAATAATGAACGGTGAACAGATTGAAAACGAAAAGAACTGTGTGGCTTTCCCCTGCCGCTTTTCCAAGATCCAGAGGGATTGGCCGACAGCACCACGAAAGGGGTATCAGGAACTTCCTCTTCCCCGGCCTGGGCCCCATTTGAAAAGAAGGAGAAAGTGTCAGCAAACACGCACACAAGTGGTTAAACAAGCCCCCCCAAATGAAGGGCATAGAAGCGGTCGGCCGTGGAGATGACGTGGATTGGGATACCTTGTGCCGGTCCACCGGGAGAGCTGGCTCCTCCACAGCAGGTGGTAGCGGTGAGTCGTTCTGTATAAAGTCTCTCTAAGACTGTCCATAAGCTTGCGTAGGTCTTCCTCCTCTTCCCATAACATCTGGCAGTTGGGGTTATCACAGAGGGTCCAATCCTCCTGCCTCGGCTCCAGTCCAGGCTCCTGCCGTGGCTCCTGCCCTGGCTCCTGCCCCGGCTCCTGCCTTGCCTCCTGCCCCGCCACCTGCTCCGCCACCTGCCTCGCCTCCTGCCCTGGCTCCTGCCTTGCCTCCTGCCCCGCCACCTGCTCCGCCACCTGCTCCGCCACCTGCCTCGCCTCCTGCCCTGGCTCCTGCCTTGCCTCCTGCCCCGGCTCCTGCCTTGCCTCCTGCCCTGCCACCTGCTCCGCCACCTGCTCCGCCACCTGCCTCGCATCCTGCTTTGGCTCCTGCCTTGCCTCCTGCCCAGGCTCCTGCCTTGCCTCCTGCCCCGCCACCTGCTCCGCCACCTGCCTCGCCTCCTGCCCTGGCTCCTGCCTTGCCTCCTGACCCGGCTCCTGCCTTGCCTCCTGCCCCACCACCTGCTCCGCCACCTGCTCCGCCACCTGCCTCGCCTCCTGGCCTGGCTCCTGCCCTGCCTCCTGCCCCTCCTCCACCAAGGATTGACTGTCTCTATTCATCTTTGAAATGATGAAAACCAAAGTGCAGAATGTGAAAAATGTAAGTGAGTGAAAAAGATTGTCGGGACAGGGGTCTTTTATAGCCTACAGGTTCCAACTTCATGTCCAACGAGTGCGAAATCGGATCGAGGAAAAGGCCGACCAATTGGCAGGCGGCACATCGGATAAAGATGGATGGGGGAATTTGAACGAAACGTGGTTACAAGTGGGTGGGGAAATTTGAACGAAACGCGGTTACACGTTGGTGGGGAAATTTGAACGAAACGCGGTTATACGTGGGTGGGGAAATTTGAACGAAACGCTGTTACACGTGGGTGGGGAAATTTGAACAAAACGCGGTTACACGTGGGTGGGGGAATTTGAACGAAACGCGGTTACACGTGGGTGGGGAAATTTGAACGCAACGCTGTTACACGTGGGTGGGGGAATTTGAACGAAACGCGGTTACACGTGGGTGGGGAAATTTGAACGAAACGCTGTTACACGTGGGTGGGGGAATTTGAACGAAACGCGGTTACACGTGGGTGGGGAAATTTGAACGAGACGCGGTTACACGTGGGTGGGGGAATTTGAACGAAACGCGGTTCCACGTGGATGGGGAAATTTGAACGAAACGCAAAGACGTCCCACTTCCCAATTATGTAGTGGCCACCAAATAACTGGCCCACGGACACAGTGTTTATAGATGCCATAACACATTTGATATCAATTTTCATGGATAAAAACACCTCTGCTGTACTGGGCACACTCAACCGAACACATTCATCTAACTTTCAAGTGACTTGCCGCCTTCTGCACCGAACGGGAGCTGGAAACGCAAAGGCTTCCCACTTCCCAATTATGTAGTGGCCGCCAAATAAGTGGTCCACGGACACAGTGTTTATAGATGCCATATCACAATTAATATAAATTTTCATGGATAAAAACACCTCCTGCCTTGCCTCCTGCCCCGGCTCCTGCCTTGCCTCCTGCCCTGGCTCCTGCCTTGCCTCCTGCCCTGGCTCCTGCCTTGCCTCCTGCCCCAGCTCCTGCCTTGCCTCCTGCCCCGCCACCTGCTCCGCCACCTGCCTCGCCTCCTGCCCTGGCTCCTGCCTTGCCTCCTGCCCCGCCACCTGCCTCGCCTCCTGCCCTGGCTCCTGCCACAAAGACGTCCCACTTCCCAATTATGTAGTGGCCACCAAATAACTGGTCCACGGACACAGTGTTTATGAATGCCATATCACATTGAATATCAATTTTCATGGATAAAAACACCTCTGCTGTACTGGGCACACTCAACCGAACACGTTCATGTAACTTTCAAGTCATTTTAGTGCTTAATTTGCATAGAAATGGCAGTGTCCGTGTGGCCAGTTATTTGGCGGCCACCACATAATATGGAAGTGGGACGTCTTTGTGTTTTCCGCTCCCGTTTGTACCAAAAGGCCCCGGATCGCTAGTGCCGTCGAATGCTAGTACGTGGGGCGCTCGGGTACCACGTGTCAAAGAGCCGAATTCCTCGGGTTTTGGGAAGTGCCTTTAAAAAAATCAGCAAAAATATTCACAGAAAACTCCAAAAACATGTGCTCGTTCCCTTTTTTGACCTCTTGACCCCTGAAAGAGGCCGAAGGCCCACCAAACTTTTCCGTCCGACTCGGGGGGCCGCGGCGAGAAGAAAAACGGCGCCCCCTAGCCGATCGGCCTTTTCCAAGTGCCGTCCACGAGTCCGCTACGGCAAACCCATTTAAATAATAGCCGAGGTGGATCCTGCTACAAAGGTCCCGCGGGCCCCAAATTTCGCACAGTGGCTCCTGGGGCCCCCCCGAGCGACATACTGACGCCGCCTGACTGTGGGGCCCAGAGGAAAAATGTTGAGCCTTTGACTCCAATTTCTCACACGATCCTCTGTCGCTCTTGCACCCACAGAGGATTCAAAGTGGTTTTTTGATTTTTTAGACCAACTTTTTCCCAGAAGGTCCTGGCGTTTCACGCTTCGGGGCCATGAGTCGGGGGCCCCAAGGGAGTCTTGACCTCAAATCTCGAGATGCCGCGACCTTCCGTCTCCGAACGGGGGCCGTTCCACTTCACAATTACGCGAGTACCGGTTTCGAGGGATAGGGTTAGGGTTAAGGTTGACGGTCCGGAAGCTCCTGGCGTTTCACGCTTTGGGGCCGTGCGTCAGGGGCCCCCAGATAGTCTCGACGTCAAATCTCGAGACGCCACGGCCTTCCGCCCCCGTACGGGGGCCGTCCGACTTCAGATTTACGCCCATACCACCCCGGCGGGATCGCTGTCCCTTTTTTGACCTTTCGACCCCTGAAAGAGCCCACAGGGCCACCAAACTTCTCCGCCCGTCTCGTGGGGTACTGGCGAGAAGATAAACGCCGCCCGTTAGCCGATCAACCCTTGGGAACCTACTTTTTTTCTGCACTTCCCATTCCCATATTAAATAACAGGCGAGTTGGATTTCCCCGCCAAGGTCCCCGTGACCCCGAATTTTGCACGGTGGCTCACGGGGGCCGCCCGAGCGATGTGCCGAAACCGCCGGGCCCTAGTGCAAAGATGAGACGTTTTCAACCTCCAGAACAGATATCTTTACCTCAAGGCTCTTTCACTGATACACAGACAGAGAGGCCTGTGAATGATCAAGGGGCGGGGGATGGGTGTTTTTTCGGGAAGGTCCTAGAGTCTCACGCTTCAGGGCCGTGCGAGGGGGGCCCCAGAGAGTCTTGACGTCAAATCTCGAGACGCCACGCCCTTCCGTGCCCGTACGGGGGCCGTCCGACTTCAGATTTACGCCCATACTGCCCCGGCGGGATCGCTGTCCCTTTTTTGACCTTTCGACCCCTGAAAGAGGCCGCAGGGCCACCAAACTTCTCCACCCGTCTCGTGGGGTACTGGCGAGAAGATAAACGCCGCCCGTTAGCCGATCGGCCCTTTCCAAGCGCCGTCCACGAGTCCGCTACGGCAAACCCATTCAAATAATAGCCAAGGTGGATCCTGCTACAAAGGTCCCGCGGGCCCCAAATTTCGCACAGTGGCTCCTGGGGGCCCCCCGAGCGACATACTGACGCCGCCTGGCTGTGGGGCCCAGAGGAAAAATTTTGAGCCTTTGACTCCAATTTCTCACACGATCCTCTGTCGCTCTTGCACCCACAGAGGATTCGGAGTGGTTTTTGATTTTTTAGACCAACTTTTTCCCAGAAGGTCCTGGCGTTTCACGCTTCGGGGCCGTGAGTCGGGGGCCCCAAGGGAGTCTTGACGTCAAATCTCGAGATACCGCGACCTTCCGTCTCCGAACGGGGGCCGTTCCACTTCACAATTACGCGAGTACCGGTTTCGAGGGATAGGGTTAGGGTTAAGGTTGACGGTCCGGAAGGTCCTGGCGTTTCACGCTTCGGGGCCGTGCGTCAGGGGCCCCCAGAGAGTCTTGAGGTCAAATCTCGAGACGCCACGGCCTTCCGTCCCCGTACGGGGGCCGTCCGACTTCAGATTTACGCCCATACCGCCCCGCCGGGATCGCTGTCCCTTTTTTGACCTTTCGACCCCTGAAAGAGGCCGCAAGGCCACCAAACTTCTCCGCCCGTCTCGTGGGGTACTGGCGAGAAGATAAACGCCGCCCGTTAGCCGATCGACCCTTGGGAACCTACTTTTTTTCTGCACTTCCCATTCCCCTATTAAATAACAGGCGAGTTGGATTTCCCCGTGACCCCGAATTTTGCACAGCGGCTCACGGGGGCCGCCCGAGCGACGTGCCGAAACCGCCGGGCCCTAGTGCAAAGGTGAGACGTTTTCAACCTCCGGAACAGATATCTTTACCTCAAGGCTCTTTCACTGATACAAAGACAGAGAGGCCTGTGAATGATCAAGGGCGGGGGATGGGCGGTTTTTCGGGAAGGTCCTAGAGTCTCACGCTTCGGGGCCGTGCGAGGGGGGCCCCAGAGAGTCTTGACGTCAAATCTCGAGACGCCACGCCCTTCCGTGCCCGTACGGGGGCCGTCCGACTTCAGATTTACGCCCATACTGCCCCGGCGGGAGCCCTGTCCCTTTTTTGACCTTTCGACCCCTGAAAGAGGCCGCAGGGCCACCAAACTTCTCCGCCCGTCTCGTGGGGTACTGGCGAGAAGATAAACGCCGCCCGTTAGCCGATCGACCCTTGGGAACCTACTTTTTTTCTGCACTTCCCATTCCCCTATTAAATAACAGGCGAGTTGGATTTCCCCGCCAAGGTCCCTGTGACCCCGAATTTTGCACAGTGGCTCACGGGGGCCGCCCGAGCGATGTGCCGAAACCGCCGGGCCCTAGTGCAAAGGTGAGACGTTTTCAACCTCCGGAACAGATATCTTTACCTCAAGGCTCTTTCACTGATACACAGACAGAGAGGCCTGTGAATGATCAAGGGGCGGGGGATGGGTGTTTTTTCGGGAAGGTCCTAGAGACTCACGGACTCAGGAGGCCGTGCGAGGGGGGCCCCTAGAGAGTCTTGACGTCAAATCTCGAGACGCCACGCCCTTCCGTGCCCGTACGGGGGCCGTCCGACTTCAGATTTACGTCCATACCGCCCCGGCGGGATCGCTGTCCCTTTTTTGACCCTTCGAACCCTGAAAGGGGCCGAAGGGCCAACAAACTTTTCCGTCTGACCAGGGGGGTCAGGGCGAGAAGAAAAACTGCACCCCCTAGCCGATCGTCCCTTTCCAAGAGGCGTCCGCGAACCCGCTACGGCAAACCCATTCAAATAATAGCCAAAGTGGAACCTGCTACAAAGGTCCCGCGGGCTCCAAATTTTGCATGGTGGCTCACGGGGGCCCTCCGAGCGACACACCTAAAGGGCGCGGCCCTAGGGTCTAGGGAAGAAATTTGCGGCGTCGCAGGGCCAGACGCTTCGGGGGGCCTGGTCGGTGGCCCCCTGGGCCTCGGGATCTCAAATCTCGAGGTGCCCCGGCGTTCCGCTTCCGAACGGGGGCGAATTGAAAATTTAGTGGGTAATTGGACAAATAATGGTTCCGTGGGATGGGGGGCGTGGCCACCCCGCCCACCTGAGGGTTAGACCAATGGAAATACGGGGAAATGCCAAAATAGTAGGTAATCGGGCAAATAGTGTGTTGGTGGGACGCTGGCCACACCCACACTGACCCCTCCACAAGACCGATAGCCGAACGGACTAATAGCGGGCTGACGGGCAGCGGTCAATGAGAGGACCATTCCCTAATGTTGAATCGGGCAAATAGCAGGTTTTTGGGACCGACTCTGTCCCCTACCCCCTTTGACCAGTTTAACGATGGGAAACGGGCATTTAAGTGTTTTGTGGACTGGGGGGGGTTCACCCGTTAGCCCTTGGTCGCCCCCTATATGCTTCCAAATGGCCGTTATCCCGGGGGAATCGAGCTGCGGTCAGCGGAAGGGGGGGTTAGTACAAAAGGTCCGATGGTGAATTAAATAACTAGCATAAGAGATCCGAATCCACCCTACGGTCCCTCCGGGTGTTATTGCGCCAATTGGACAATTAAACGCATTGGATTTTTCCCACGAACCCGCTATATCGAGGTAATCCCGCCGTCTATGACGCTTCGGGCCCCATCGATTTCCCGCGAACGCATGCTGCTCCAGCCGCCTCCGGAAGGACTTGCGGCTGGGCAGCTAACGCGTCCGCACATAGAGAATCGTTCCCAACCACTTCCTGCCGGTCATCCGCTTCAGGGGGTTGGGGACGACGCTAGTGTAACACCCGAAGCCAGCCTCGAGAGGCTGGTTCCCTGAGTAGAGTATCTCGGCGCATGGAAATGCCTTCCGAATATTTCTACATGGGTCCTGCGTACTGTAGACAAAGAGCAGGGTCGGGTAAGGGAACTGGTAAAATCCTTGCTGGCGAAGGAAGCCTTAGGGTGCGTTCCTCCGCCAGAGAGGGAGTCCGGGTTCTACAGCCGTTACTTTATAGTTCCCGAAAAGGATGGAGGTATTTGAATCGGTCTCCGAGGAGGCTCGGTTTCAAAATGCTCATGGTCTCCTTCATCGTGAGTTAGATCCAGTTCGAGGACTGGTTCGTCACGGTAGATCTGAGGGACGCATACTTCCATATCTTCATCCTTCCATGTCACAGGAAGTTCTTGAGGTTCGCTTTCGGGGGCGAGGCGTACCAATATCGAGTGCTTCCCTTCGGTCTAGCTCTTTCACCCACGCACATTCACAAGGTGCATGGATGCAGCTCTGGCTCTATTGAGACTCCAGGGCATCTGTGTGCTGAATTATCTCGACGACTGGCTCATATTGGCCCAGTCGTACGGGATGGCAGTTCGGCATTGAGGTGTCGCTCTGGCCCATATAAAGTGCTTGGGGCTGAGACGCAACACAAGAGGTGTGTTGACGCCGTCCCGGAGGACTACGGTTCTAGGGATCGTAGGGGACTCAACGACGATGCGGGCACAATTGGCTCCCGCGCGAGTCGAGACCATACTAGCGATAGTCTCAGAAATTAGGCTAGGCCACAGCATCACTGTAGAGCACTTTCAGGAAGTGCTGGGGCTCAGAGCAGCAGCGTCCAACGGGATACCCTTTGGCCTGCTGTACATGAGACCTCCACAGTGGTGGCTGGAAACCAAGGGGTTTTCCCCCAGAGGGAATCCTTTCCATGTGATCAGGGTAACGCGCAGATGCCTTCGTTCCCTAGTCATATGGTAGAAACCTTGGTTTCTCCCTGCAGAGGACCAACCGAGGTTGTTTCCTCTGCGGCGCTCTGGGGGAAATCGATGTGGTAATCCCGCCGTCTATGACGCTTCGGGCCACATCAATTTCCCGCGACCGCATGCTGCTCCAGCCGCCTCTGGAAAGACTTGCGGAGAATGCGGAGAATCGTTCCCAACCACTTCCTGCCGGTCATCCGCTTCAGGGGGTTGGGGACGAGGCTCGTGTAGTACCCGACGCCAGCTGGGGCACAGGGCAGCAGCGTCCAACGTGATACCTTTTGGCCTGCTGCACATGAGACCCCTACAGTGGTGGCTGAAAACCAAGGGGTTTTCCCCCAGGGGGAATCCTTTCTGTATGATCAGGGTAACGCGCAGATGCCTTCGTTCCCTAGTCATATGGAAGAAACCTTGGTCTCTGTCCCAGGGGCCAGTGTTGGGAGCGTCTTGTTGCCGGAAATCCGCTTCAACAGACGCCTTCCTCACTGGCTGGGTTGCTTCCTCTGCGGCACTCCGGGGAAATCGAGGTAATCCCGCCGTCTATGACGCTTCGGGCCCCATCGATTTCCCGCGAACGCATGCTGCTCCAGCCACCTCCGGAGGGACTTGCGGCTGGGCGGCTAACGCGTCCGCACATAGAGAATCGTTCCCAATCACTCCTGCCGGTCATCCGCTTCAGGGGGTTGGGGAGGAGGCTCGTGTAACACCCGAGGCCAGCCTTGAGAGGCTGGTTCCCTCAGAAGATTATCTCGGCGCATGGAATGCCTTCCGAATATTACATGGGTCCTGCATACTGTAGAAGAGCAGACATCCTGTCGAGGCAGGGGCTGAGGCCCGGGGAGTAGCGACTCCACCCAGGGGTGGTGGCGTCTCGAGGGACGTTCCACTGTCCACTGTGGTGGTCCATCACGCATCCAGCCCCGCTGGGGTTGGATGCCATGGTTCAGACGTGGCCGAGGCTGCGTCTGTACGCTTTTCCCCCGATTGCTCTGCTCCCGGGAGTCCTGGACAGAGTCCGCCAACAGGGGGTCAGCCTACTTTTAATAGCACCCCGTTGGCCGACGCGAGTTTGGTTCTCGGATATCATAGCTTTGCTGGCAGGTCCTCCATGGCAGATTCCTCTGAGGAGGGATCTCCTATCTCAGGCAGGGGGCACTATATTTCACCCCCGGCCGGAGGTTTGGATCCTTTGGGTCTGGCCCTTAAGGGGGTCAGGTACCTAGATTTTGGCCTGTCGGCAGAGATGATAGAGACCTTACTCAGTTCTAGGGCTCCATCTTTCAGGAGACTGTACAGCCCCAAGTGGTGAGCCACTTGGTGCAGGGAGCGTGAGGTGGACCCAGTTAACTGGCCGGTGGCTTCAGTGCTGGAGTTCCTCCAAGATCGTTTCTCTGCGGGTCCAACCCCGTCCACACTCAGGGTGTCCATGGCTGCCATAGGCTTTCCACACTCCTTTGGGTGATGGGCTCGGGTAGACACCATCTGTTGTACAGTTACCCTGTGGGGCTGGGAAGATGCGGCCTGTGGCTCGTTCCAGAGTTCCCAGCCTGGAATCTGGCAGTGGTTTTCGAAGGCTGGCTGAGGCCCCCTTCGGACCATTGGAGTCGGAGGAACCAGGGAACTTAGGATTGGTCAGTTCCTTGGTTCTTCATGGTAAATGGTAAATGGACTGCATTTATATAGCGCTTTTAACAGACCAATGGCCATCCAAAGCGCTTTACATCTTGCCTCACATTCACCCATTCACACACCGACGGCGGTGTCAGCCATGCAAGGCGCCATCCAGCTCGTCGGGAGCAGCTGGGGTTAGGTGTCTTGCTCAAGGACACCTCGACACTTGGTCAGGTGGAACCGGGGATCGAACCACCAACCTTCCGGTTTGTAGACAACCTACATGAACCACTGAGCCACTGCCGCTCTTCAGGCATTACATCCCCCGCCTCACGTGGCGGCGGAGTAAGAGACCTTCACTGTGAAGCACTTTTGAGTGCTGGGGCTCAGTTCAGCAGCGTCCAAGGGAGACCTTTTGACCTGCTGCACGTGAGACCTTGACAGTGGTGGTTGGAAACCAAGGGGTTTCCCCCAGAGGGAATCTTTTTCGTATGATCAGGGTAACACGCAGATGCCGTCGTTCCCTAGTTATATGGAAGAAACCTTGGTTTCTGTCCCAGGAGTCAGTGTTGGGAGCGTCCTGTTGC
This sequence comes from Romanogobio albipinnatus, assembly GCA_023566225.1. Taxonomy (NCBI): domain Eukaryota; kingdom Metazoa; phylum Chordata; class Actinopteri; order Cypriniformes; family Gobionidae; genus Romanogobio; species Romanogobio albipinnatus. The sequence continues at coordinate 61,026,336 of CM042243.1, forward strand.
CGGGAAACCGTTTCAACAGACGTCTCCCTCATTGGCTGGGGCGCAGATGGCGCTTGGGTTCCCCAGTCCTAGTTGTGCCCAGTCTCCGGCTTCACACTAGGGCAGGCACTACCCTCGGTAAGGTTCCAAGGGTCAGTCTTGGGAGCGTCCTGTTGCCGGGAAACCGTTTCAACAGACGTCTCCCTCATTGGCTGGGGCGCCGAAGGCGCTTGGGTTTTCCCTAGTCCTAGTTGTGCCCGGTCTCCGGCTTCACACTAGGGCAGGCACTACCCTCGGAAAGGTCCCAAGGGCCAGTGTTGGGAGCGTCTTGTTGCCGGGAAACCGTTTCAACAGACGCCTCCCTTCATCGGCTGGGGCACGGAAGGAAAAGGAGTGGAGAAGTATCTCCCTACGGTGCTGGCGCTAGGGTATGCAAGGCCTAGTTGTGCCCGGTCTCCGGTTTCACACTAGGGCAGGCGCTACCCTCAGTGTGGGCTAGTGGGTACTCGTTCCCCAAAGTGTCTAACCAGACGCAGTGAGAGTTCCCTCGAAAGGGAACTGCTCGGGTTACGACTGTAACCCTTGTTCCCTGAGTAGGGAACGAGCACTGCGTCTCGTTACCACACCTCGGCACGCCTGGAGCGCATGCTTCAGAGCAATAGCTGCCGTTTCTGTGCGCCGGCTCCCGCTTTATACTTCCGGGTACGCCGTCACGATGACGTCAACACGCACGCCAATCAGATTGGTTTAGTGGCTATACGGACTTCAGATTCGCTAGTGCTTAGGGAGTATCCCCAAAGTGTCTAACCAGACGCAGTGCTCGTTCCCTACTCAGGGAACAAGGGTTACAGTTGTAACCCGAGCAGTTTTCTGCTGAGTGCGGCTGACAAACCCAGAGTTTCCTGTCTGCCGTTTCTGATAGCTTTCTCTAGAACTGTTTTCTCTTCTACTGCTGTAAGATTCCACTTCATATAAGGAGTTGTTTTCCTAACCTTGTAACCCATATGTGATATAAGCTGGAACTGCCCCAGCTTAGTTCTGTTGGGTAGGAAGCAATAAACCATTTGTATCTTTGCTCTTGGCTTGTTGTTTCTTATTTGAGCGCTCACACAACTCCACCACGAGGGACGGCCAGAGCTCGGGAGGCGACCAGATAAATTCTTACAGTTTCATGTCTACAAAGTGCAAAGGGTTTTCTATCCCAGGCAACATAGTCATAATATCCTTCAAGGTTGATGCTGACGGTGGTGTTATCTCTACATGGTGATTTCATTTAGAAACCCACAGAAAAGCCTCTTTTTGTTGTTTAATTAAATTAAATTAAATTCAAATATATTTGTATAGCGCTTTTCACAATACACATTGTTTCAAAGCAGCTTTACAGAAAGTGCATTTCATAAATGTACATTAAAAAATGTTAGAAAGACAATGTTAAAGAAAAATGTTCAAAAAAGTTAATCAATCGTGTATTAATTTAGGCCATAACAACGCTGGCGTTGAGTCGTCTCTTCACAGGCGTGGAGTCGTCTCATCGCTGGCGTGGAGTCGTCTCATCACAGGTGTTGGGGCATCCAAAGTCTCCATGAGAGGCTGGATACAAACTGGAGCTGACGAACTATTTACCTCGGGACTAGAGTCCCGAGATAACAACAGAAAAGCAGATGGGAAATGATTGGCATAGCTGCTGTTCAGAATATTATTTTAATGCTTTTGATCCGATATAACTGTAGTATAAAAGGTAATTATAATGTGAATGCTTGGCTAAAGAGATGTAGTTTGTTTATTGAGGATGCAGGACAACCAGCTAATAAAGCATTACAGTAATCTAATCTCGAGGTCATGAATGCATGAACTAACTTTTCTGCATCAGAAATAGATAGCATGTTACGTAGCTTAGCAATGTTTCTAAGGTGGAAAAATGCCGTTCTTGTAACATATGAAATATGATTTTCGAATGACAAGTTGCGGTCTAATATAACACCCAGGTCTTTTACTGTAGTGGATAAAGTGACAGGACATCCTTCCAAGGTAAAATTGTTTTGTGAGAGGTTTTGTGGGCAGTTTTTTGGACCAATAAGTAATACCTCCGTTTTATCTGAATTTAATAGCAGAAAATTACACATCATCCAGTATTTAATATCTTCAACACACGCTGTCAGTTTAGATAATTTAGCGTTTTCATCCGGTCGTGATGAAATATATAATTGAGTGTCATCAGCATAACAGTGGAAATTAATTCCATGTTTTCTTATAATATTACCAAGTGGCAGCATATATATTGAGAATAGCAGAGGGCCTAACACGGATCCTTGCGGCACCCCATAGTCTACTGACGTCATCTTTGATTTTTCCCCATTTAGACAGACAAAATGGTAGCGGTCTGATAAGTACGATCTAAACCAGTTTAATGCCTGTCCCTGAACACCAGTATAATTTTGAAGTCGATCTAAGAGTATTTTATGATCTATAGTATCGAACGCAGCACTAAGATCGAGTAGAACTAGTATTGAGATACAGCCTTGGTCAGAAGCTAGAATAGTTAGAATAGAATAGGCGATAGTTGCGGTTGAATCATAAGACATCATTAAAGATTGTACATTTACAATTTTGTTTCTGATGCTTTCTATTTTCTCAGTGAAGAAATTCATAAAATCATTACTACTAAACTGTAACGGAATATTTTGCTCAAGCGATGCTTGTTTATTTGTTAGTCTAGCCACGGTGTTAAATAAATTATTTCGATTATTTTCTATTAGTTTGCGGAGATGCTCAGCCCTGGCTGCTTTTAGGGCCTTTTTATAACGTGACATACTATCTTTCCACGCGATTCTAAAGACCTCTAAATTAGTTTGTTTCCATTTACGCTCTAAGTTACGAGTTTCTCTCTTGATAACATGTGTAGCACTGTTGTACCATGGTGCTTTAGTTTTCTCTCTAACCTTTTTTAATCTAATTGGTGCAACAATTTCTAATGTGCTAGATAAAATGGTGCTCATACTGCTAGTCATTTCCTCTAGTTCATCTGTTTGTTTGGGTTCACTGAGCAGCTGAGACAGATCAGGTAAGCTATTTGAGAATCTAAATACCATAGTCATTCTACATATAGAAATATATATATATGTTTCTTGTTTCTACTATAAATATATAAAACAATTCTTAAATCAAGATGCATTTACGAGAAGTTAAATGACATTTGATATTTTTTCTTGTTTTCTGGAAAATAAAATGAAATTGAAGTGAGTTTTTGGTTAAAACAAGCTAATTATCTGCCAATGGGGTAAGAAAAGTAATGTTTCTGTTTGGAATATTGGTTCTGTCCCAAACAGAAACATTATTATTTTTCTAATCCATTGGCAAATAATTTAGTTTGTTTCAAGCAAAAACTCAATTCATTTTGATTTTTCCCCCCAGGAATCAAGAAAAAATATGTAATTTTCCTTAGTAAAAGCATCTTGATTTAAGAATTTTTTGATATTTGGACTGGAAAAAAACAAGTAAGAAAAGTATTATTTGTAGTGTGGTTTTACCTGTGGTGATCTAAATAGAGCACTTATTAAATTTAAAGAAGAATCTAAATTTCACCAATTAAAACCTTTTGGTCGATGAATGTTGTTAAATATCTATACATTTCCTGTGTCCTATCTAAAGCTACTCTACTGTCAGCTCAAGCTTTTGTCAAATCTGTCATGTTTCCAAAAAACAAAACATATCATATATATATATATATATATATATTATATAGAAAAGGTATCGGCCCCCGGGTATGTCCACAACATCGAATCTGGCAATCGAAACTTCGAAAAAAGTAAATGTCTGAAGAGAAGAGCAGACATATGGATGAATCAGAAAAATCATGATGACGTGAAAGAGCTCAGTTCAGTCCGGAGCGCACACAGAAAGCCGCCTCTCAGACAGCTGAAGAGTACTGAGTACTGAACTGTGCTCTCTTTCACATCTTTTCGCACTTGAACAGACCAATATACACAAAACGAGCATTCCCATAAACACAGTTGACTGTCTTCAAATGTTGGATGTGTAAAGTGACTTTATGAAGAGCTTTGTAACTTTTATATAAGCGTTGAAATGAGTTTAAGGTAGTCGTATGTCAACATGTCCGATGGAGCATCACTGACTGGATTACTCCACCATGATGACTAGTAATATTTGACCAATAGAGTTGTTGTGTGGGTCTGTATGGGTTAAACTGGGATTATTGATCATTGCTTCGGCACAAAACACATTCAATGGCGACATCCATTGCCCTGTATTTTATATTCAATATCTTCTTCTGACTTAAATAAATGTTCTATACTTTACTGGAGTAATTATTTTTCAGACGACTTTTTACTTCTACTCCTTACATTTTCACGCAATTATCTGTACTTTCTACTCCTTACATTACTTACCAACTCTCAAAACGTGGATTACACCTGTGACTCGAGGACTCTTTATGAATATAACCATGACTCCTAGCAACTAGCAACCCCAGCAGCTGCTGAAAGAGATCTGAATCAATGATTCATCCGTTTCCACTGTGCTAAGTGCATGTTCTATGTACTTCACCAAAGACATACTGTAGTTTTGTCAAAGCAAAGCGCAACACAAAGGTAAGTGCATTGTTGTTATTTTTTTTGTTGGCGGATTATTGTACAGTATTAATGAATTTCGCATTTTGGCAGTGGTGTGTGCATTAACACTTTTTGCACTTAAATTGGCTTATTCTTACTGTTGCAGTTGAAAATGATGCATGTGTTTTTCTGAGGGTTTCCACCTGGACATACAATCATATTTGATCCGTTTTCCTGAGAAATTGATTTGTTTCTCATCAACATTATGTTTTAAGGAGATAAAATGGTACGCATCAACCTTGATTGGTATGGTAACACATTATTTTGGCAGTTAAAGTTTTGGCCGTTTTTATCTTGGAGTGGGTGGGTTTTGGTGAGCTTTTGGGCTGGAGATCATAGAGCCAATCGGGCAACACTGATCACAAATGTACATTTACATTAAAATAAAGGTTATTGATAACATGCCTCTGAAGTTTGACTTTTTGCACCATTACAATACTTACTAGCCATCGAATCTTCCGCTCTTTGAAACACATGGTAATGCTCAGTAGTACACATACAGTATATGGTTCTTTAATGTATTTACACTGTACGAAAATGTGTTCATGTTCAATATATGCATCTGAAACAGGTAGTCTAGTGCATCCCACATTCTTCAACATTAACATTTTAATATAACATTATAGTCATTATGGACTTTAGAAAAATGTTTTTTGAGGAGGTGGAGTAGTGTACTATAGGCCCCAGTGGTGCGGCCCAAGCTTTTGTCCTTAATGGCATTTCCCCCTTACATTACTTTTACACTTGAAGTAGTTTTGAAACAAGTACTTTTATACTTTTACTTGAGTAAAAAGTTTGAGTTGATACTCTAACTTCAACAGAAGTCTTTTTAAACCGTAGTATCTATACTTCTACCTGAGTAATGAATGTGAATACTTTTGACACCTCTGCGCACACACAGACCAGTCAGCAACATGAATTAACAACAGTCACTGGTATTTGGAGAGGTATTTGGACCTGTTCCAGTTTCCTCTATCTGTGCAGTTTCCTCTTGTGTAAACAGAATTCCTCCTCCACTCAAGCAGTGGCCACCAGCGCTTTTCCAGAATGTACTTATGTAGCCCTGTTGAAAAATATATATATTATGTTATTTTTCATCAAGGTTTATCTTTATATTGTTTTGTTTTAATACTTGATATATTTAGTATATATGATCTTCATGTGTTTTAAAAAGAAAGAAAAGTGATTTTGTATTGTTGTAAAGTGTATAAAGTTTATCTAGGCCCTGATTGCATATGTCAGATGTCAGTTTGGTTTGGAGAGCGGTGTGATTGGTCAGAGGGGGCGGGAAGAGAGAGTACGAAGAGAGGGGAAGAAGAAGAGTGAATAGCGGAGAGAAATGAACGATGACAGACCGTGTGCGATGCAGTAAAACAAATGCGGTGATATATCGTTAACTAATAGGAGAGAGTTTATGTAATTTCGGCCAGAAGTTCAAGTATATTAAACTCTCCAGTAGTTTATCCGGTATGTATGCAGGTGTTTGTGTTAAATCCATGAGACTGTATGTGATGCACTTGATTTTGACTCGCCGACAGGTTTTAGGAAACCGCAGACAAATGCACGAAATCACAGGCAAATCGGTGCTCATGCATGAGAGTGACAATCACACAGTGTGAATTATCAATGACGCGATCAGAGAGAATCGCAGACACCCGCGAGATATTTGGCATGCTAAATATCTGGACCTCTCGGCAATTCAAACTCCTGAGTTTTGACATCGGCGATGACCTACAGCCAATGAGAGCCAAAGATACAGGGCAGCGGGAGGTTCGGGGAGGAGTTACAGTATGGACCAAAATATCTGTATTTTAATAGATATATTTACAATTATATCAAACAGAAACAAATCACAAACATTTGCTTGACCAGCCGCAACAGCAGCACATTGCAAAATAATTTATTTACCTCAAACTCTTTTTGCAGAACACATCCTTGATCCCTGTGTCTCCCCAACCATTTCCTCTTTTTTTCTTTTTCTCCCTTTTGCTGCAAATCAGCACACAGACAATCTGGACCGCAAGTATAAATATTTATAAATATTTTTAATAACAATTCCAGTCTCCCGCGCGAGAACTCCAGTCTGACGCTCGTGTGATCTCGCATTGTTTCCTTCTCACTTCTCGCGTGTGTTTTGTCGTGAAACATAATTTGCGGACGGGACAGAGCAGAGCTGTCTGCGATTCTTCCTCTTGTACAGTCATGCAGTGTGAAACCCCCTGTCGCCGATCCATCGGTCAGTGTGAACACAGCAGTGACTGAATGCTGGCCTAGATAGTCATGCAGTGTGAAAAGAGCAGTGATCTGACGAGTTTGAAAATGGTGCATTCTGAACTAGGCATAACCGGAGACTGAGCTCCTTTGGCAGCATTGGAGACGAGATGCGACGGGCTATCTCTGTCCCGTCGCGTCTTCACGAAGATTGTCGAGGCAGCCCTTGCGCCGCTCAGGCAGCACAGGGTTCGCATCCTGAACTACCTCGACTACTGGCTCATAATGAGTCACTCTCGAGCGCAGGTTTGCAAACACAGAGGCCTAGTGCTCCAGCACTTAGCCTGTCTGGGCCTTTGGGTCAACTGGGAGAAGAGCAAACTTTGCCCCGTGCAGAGGATCTCTTTTCTCGGTATGGATATTGACTCGGTCGCCATGTGCACGCAGCTTACGAGCGCGTACGCGCAGTCTCTGCTGACTTGCCTCCGTCAAATCGAGAGCAAGAGTGCGGTTCCACTGAAACTGTTTCAGAGGCTCCTGGGGCATATGGCATCTGCAGCCGCGGTGATGCAGCTCGGATTGCTTCATATGAGACCGCTTCAGCATTGGCTTCGCGATCGAGTCCCGGCATGGGCATGGCGGTCTGGCACGCTCCAGGTCCTAGTAACTCGGGCCTTCCTTCAGACGCTCACCCCGTGGTCGAACCTCAGCTTTCTACGGGCTGGTGTGCCCTTAGAACGAGTTTCCAGGCATGTTGTTGTGTCAATGGACATGCTGCCGCGAGCTCCTGGAAAGGACCCCAGCACCGCCTGCATGTCAATTGCCTCGAGTTGCTGGTAGTACGGTTTGCCCTGCACAGCTTCCGAGCGTTGCTGAAGGGTCAACACGTACTAGTCCGGTCAGACAACACGGCCACTGTAGCGTACATCAACCACCAGGGCGGTCTACGCTCCCGCCGTATGTCTCAACTCGCCCGCCATCTCGTTCTATGGAGTCAGAAGCACCTGAGGTCCCTTCGTGCTGTCCATATCCTGGGAGAACTGAACCGTGCAGCCGACGAGCTCTCACGGTCTCAGCCACTTCCTGGAGAATGGAGACTCCATCCCCAGATGGTCCAGCTGATTTGGGAACAGTTCATCGACGCACAGGTAGATCTGTTTGCCTCCCACAACTCTTCCCATTGCAACCTGTTCTATTCCCTGACCGAGGGCACGCTCGGAATGGATGCACTGGCACACAGCTGGCCGCAGGCCTGCGCAAATATCCGTTTCCCACAGTGAGCCTTCTCGCACGAGTTCTGTGCAAGATCAGGGAGGACAAGGAGCAGGTCATGTTGGTCGCCCCATATTGGCACAGCCAGACCTGGTTCTCGGAACTCTTACTCCTTGCGACAGCCTCTCCCTGGCCTATCCCTCTGAAGAAGGACCTCCTCACTCAGAGATGGGGCACCCTCTGGCATCCGGCAGGTTTGAGTACCCTACCAACTCCGGTGGTGGCTACCATCACGTCCGCTAGGGCAGAGTCCACTCGGCATGCCTATGCGTTGAAGTGGAACCTCTTCGTCACCTGGTGTTCTTCCCGCCAAGAAGACCCCTGGAAATGCCCGATCGGGTCCGTGCTCTCGTTCCTCCAAGAGGGGTTGGAGCGAAGGCTGTCTCCCTCCACCTTTATGTGGCCGCAATATCTGCCCACCACGATCTCTTGGGGGACAAAAAGGTAAGTCAGCACGACCTGGTCAACAGGTTCCTGAGGGGAGCCAGGAGACTACATCCTCCTCGCTCTCCCCTCGTACCCTCTTGGGACCTCTCAGTAGTCTTATATGCTCTGCAGAGGTCCCCCTTTGAGCCTTTGCGGTCAGTTGATCTTAAGTTCTTGTCTATGAAGACAGCTCTCCTGACCGCATTGGCCTCCTCCGACGAAGCGTGCCTGGAGTTCGGGCCAGCTAACTCTCACGTGATCCTGAGACCCCGGCCCGGATATGTGCCCAAGGTTCCCACCACTCTGTTCAGAGACCAGGTGGTGAACCTGCAAGCGCTGCCCTTGGAGGGGGCAGACCCAGCCTTGGCATTGCTCTGTCCAGTACGCGCTCTCCGCACTTATGTAGACAGGACGTAGTGTTTCAGGACCTCAGACCAGCTCTTTGTCTGTTATGGTGGAGAGCGGAAGGGAAGAGCAGAGGTTGTCTCACTGGATAGTGGACACCATTGTTTTAGCTTACCAGCAGCAAGGTACACTCATTCACTGCTATAGGAGAAGACACACACACACACACACACACACACACACACACACTCACACTCATTCACTGCTATAGGAGAGGACAAACACACACACACACACACACACACACACACACACACTCACACTCATTCACTGCTATAGGAGAGGACACACACACACACACACACACACACACACTCACACTCATTCACTGCTATAGGAGAGGACACACACACACACACACACACACACACACACTCATTCACTGCTATAGGAGAGGACACACACACTCACACTCGTTCACTGCTATAGGAGAGGACACACACACACACACACACACACTCACTGCTATAGGAGAGGACACACACACACACACTCACACTCATTCACTGCTATAGGAGAGGACACACACACACACACACACTCACACTCATTCACTGCTATAGGAGAGGACACACACACTCACACTCGTTCACTGCTATAGGAGAGGACACACACACACACACACTCACACTCATTCACTACTATAGGAGAGGACACACACACACACACACTCACACTCATTCACTGCTATAGGATAAGACACACACACACACACTCACACTCATTCACTGCTATAGGAGAGGACACACACACACACACACACACACACACTCACACTCATTCACTGCTATAGGAGAGGACATACACACACACACACACACACACACACACACTCATTCACTGCTATAGGAGAAGAAGAATTGGCTAAACTCGTTAAATCATCAAAATCAACAACATGTATGCTTGACCCTGTACCGACTAGGCTATTAAAAGAGATGCTACCAGAGGTCATAGATCCTCTTCTTAATATCATTAATTCATCTTTGTCATTAGGATATGTACCCAAAACTTTTAAGTTGGCTATTATTAAACCACTTATTAAAAAAACGCAACTTGATCCTACAGAATTAGTCAATTATAGACCAATCTCAAATCTACCCTTTCTGTCAGAAACACTAGAAAAGGCAGTGTCTTCACAATTATGCTCCTTTTCAGAAAGAAATGGTATCTGTGAGGATTTCCAGTCAGGATTTAGAGCGTATCATAGCACTGAGACTGCTCTCATCAGAGTTACACATGATTTACTCTTATCATCCGATCGTGGCTGTATCTCTCTATTAGTGTTACTCAATCTTAGTGCTACATTCGATACTATCGACCACAACATTCTTCTGAATAGACTCGAAAATGATGTAGGCATTAGCGGAATTGCATTGGCATGGTTTAAATCATACCTCTCTGACCGTTATCAGTTTGTAGCAGTAAATGAAGAGATGTCACAATGATCACATGTTCAGTATGGAGTACCGCAGGGCGTAGTGCTAGGACCGCTGCTCTTCACCCTGTACATGCTACCACTGGGAGATATCATTAGGAAGCATGGCGTTAGTTTTCATTGTTATGCTGACGATACTCAGCTCTATATTTCTTCAAATTACAATTCACAAGATTAACGGAATGCAGAGCTGATATAAAACATTGGATGACCAGTAATTTCCTGAAACTCAATTCAGAAAAAAAATGAATTTTTAATTATCAGACAAAAAAGCTCCACAAGTAGTCCTAGAATACTGTCTAACACTTGATGGCTGCTCTGTCCAGTCCTCGTCGTCAGTGAGGAACCTGGGTGTGCTCTTTGATACCAATCTCTCATTTGAAAACCACGTTTCTAGCATCTGTAAAACTGCATTCTACCATCTTAAAAATATATCTAAATTACGGCACATGCTCTCAATGCAAAATGCTGAACAGTTAGTTCATGCGTTCATGAGCTCAAGGCTAGATTATTGTAATGCTCTACTGGGTGGTTGCCCTGCTCGCTTAATAAATAAACTCCAGCTGGTCCAAAACGCTGGTCCAGTTCTTACTAGAACCAGGAAGTGTGACCATATTAGCCGGTTCTGTCAACACTGCACTGGCTGCCTATTAAACATCACATACATTTTAAAATCTTGCTTATTGCTTACAAAGCACTAAATGGTTTAGCTCCAGTACTTGAGCAAGCTCTTAACACATTATACTCCATCACGTCTACTGCACTCTCTAAACTCTGGCCAGTTGATCATACCGAGAATATCCAAATCAACTGCAGGCGGTCGATCCTTTTCCTATTTAGCTCCTAAACTCTGGAACAGTCTTCCTAGCATTGTTGGGGAAGCAGACACACTCTGTCAGTTTAAATCTAGACTAAAAACACATCTCTTTACTGTGGCATACACATAAAACACTTTTTCAATGAAATGATTGTTAGGCTGCATTAACTAGGTCAGCCGGAACCGGGAACACTTCCATAACACCTGATGTACTCGTGACATCATCAGAAGAAGGGCATCTACGCTAATGCTAGTCTCTCTGTTTATCCCGAGGTTTACTGCAGTCAGCCGGATCCGGGCCGTATCCAGATCAGATGGTGGACCTGCGCCCAGACATGACCAACGCATGACCCTGAAGTGTCTGCAGAGACCGTGATTAGACTCTCCTTGAAATCGCCTCATCGACACGGCATCCTCAATAAATCTGTCTCCGGCGTGATGACTCATATCTTTCGAATTTTGCAATTTAATAATTGTTTAGTCCCTACAGCATCATCAATAAACCCGTCTCCAGCGTGATGACTCCAATCTTTTGAATATTCCGATCTAATATGACCCCTGCCCTGTAAAGTTGCCAGAATAATAATCATACACTGTTTGTTAATTGGCCAGAGGAGAACTGATTTCAAGATTCAAGATTCAAGATTTATTTGTCACATACACAATTATATAGAGCATATATAACCAGCAGTGAAATGTAAGTCAGGTTCGCTCCATGGGCAGTGCAATTATTTAAAAAACAAAACAAAAAACAATACAACACAGATGAAAATATACATAGAAATACAATATACATAGATAAAAATATTCATAAATATAGCTATGAGAAAAATCAAATAAAATATAGAATGGAAAATAATTAGCATGAAAGTAAACTGTAGTCTTAAATATTAAGATACCCAAGGATGTACAAGAGGCAATGTGCATATGTGCATTATACTGTAGTCTTAAATATTAAGATACACAGGAATGTACAAGAGGTAAAAGTGCAAACGGGTCGACACTGACAGAATGTCACATTGAGGTAGTGAATGATGAAGATCTTACTGATAAAGTGAATATTAAGTAGAGACATCAAGATGTTAAGAGGCTGGTTTTGAATTTAAGAGCCTGATGGCCTGGGGGAAGAAACTCCTCCTGAGTCTCTCAGTTTTTGCCATCAGACTACGGAAGTGCTTACCAGATGGCAGCAAAGTAAAAAGATGGTTACTCGGGTGGATGGAGTCTTTGATAATATTATCAGCTCTGCTTTTGCAGCGTTTGAGGTAGATGTCCTGTAAAGAGGGGAGAGCAGACCCTGAGATGCGCTCAGCTAAGCGCACAATTCTCTGCAGGGCTTTGCAGTCTTGATTAGAGCTGTTCCCATACCACACTGAGATACACTGAGTCAATACACTTTCTATGGCCCCTGAATAGAACGTTTTCAGGATTGCTGGCGAGACCCTGAATTTCCTCAGCTGTTGCAGATGGTATAGTCTTTGCCTGGCTTTATTTACCTGTGTTTGAATGTGGGTAGTCCAAGTCAGGTCCTCAGAGATGTTTACACCAAGGTACTTGAGGCTTCTCACCCTCTCCACAGAGGTCCCGCTGATCATAAGAGGAGTGTAAGGTTGCTGCTGTCTCTTCCTGAAGTCCATAATCAGTTCTTTAGTTTTGCTCACATTCAGAGAGAGACAGTTGTCCTGGCACCATGATGTTAATTTATCTACCTCACCCAAGTATGCGGTCTCATTATTCTTCTTCTTCTTCACACTTTATTTGTCCCCAAGGGGCAATTAACAAGGCCACATAGAGTAACAAACAAACGCTATACATAAAAGAATTATACAATAAACAAATAACACAGTGTGCACGAGTGCAAATATATTAAAACAAGTCCAACCATATATAAAAGGAATAAATACGTTAATAAATATATCCCAAAAAATAAAAAATCACTGCATGGTGAACTTGATGGTGCGTAAAGACGGCTGAAAATTTAAAAGCTGCACCGATTTTGGAACAAAGGTTGCCCTCCTCCTTTGTGTCCTACAGCCCGGACAACGAAGACGTCGCCCAGAGGGAAGCCACTCAAAAACAGAAAAAAGTACATGTGACGGATCTTGTATAATCCTGCATGACAACCTCAGTGTTTGCTGATCACTTATAATAGAAAGGGTTCTAATAGGAAGTCCGATAATTTTTGAACAGACTTTTACCGTGCGCTCCAAGCGATTTCTGTTTTGAAGGCTGATGGAGTGAAACCAGCAGACGATAGAAAATGTAATGACACTTTCAATGTAGGAGTAGTAGAACATAGTAAGAATGCTCTTACTAACCCCAAAGGAATTAAGCTTTCTTAAGAGATACTGCCGCTGATGGCATTTTTTCAATATCTCTTCTGTGTTCGAGGTGAATTTCAGCATGTTATCAAAAATTGTGCCCAGGTACTTATACTCTTCGACGATCTCTATGGGCTTTCCATGAATCACAGTGGTGACTGCCATAGCCATCTGCCTCTGCTTGTTGGAAAAAGTTACCACCATCTCTTTAGTTTTATTTACGTTGAGTTCCAAACACGAATTGTCACACCACTCCACAAATTCCTGAAGAGCTGGGCCGTAATGCTGTTGAGAGTCTGATAGCAAAGACAATAAGACGGTGTCATCAGCGAACTTAATTAAACTACAATTAGATTGGGTGGACCTACAATCGTCAGTATACAGAATGAAGAGGAGCGGAGAAAGGACGCAGCCCTGTGGAGAGCCAGTTGAAGTATAAAGGAGGTCAGAAAGGGTGTTGTTGACCAGCACTCTCTGAGACCTATTTGTCAGGAAGTCAATTATCCAGGAGATCAGCTGGTCCTCCAGGTTGAATCGATTGATGAGCTTCTCAGCAAGAATATGTGGCTGTAGCGTATTGAATGCCGAACAAAAATCAGCGAACAAAAATCTAGCTGTGGTATTAGGAGACTCAAGATGCTTATGGACAATATCTGCAATAAACACTTTTGCATCATCCACCCCTCTGCCTGTGCGATAGGCAAACTGAAGTGGGTCCAACTGCAACTCAGGTACTTTAGTGATGTAGTTTTTAATAATCCTCTCCATTGCCTTCATCACAAGAGAGGTGAGAGCAATGGGCCTCAGGTCATTTAAGACGTTAATTGAACTCTTTTTTGGTATTGGAATGACAGTGGAATGTTTCCACAACTGAGGGACAACACCACTGGCCAGGGAGTTCTGAAACAGTGTCTGAAACACACTCGCTAACTGCTCCGCACAATGTTTTAAGGTTCGGCCACAGACAGTATCCGGACCAGGTGCAGATTTAACTTTGGTCTTCTTAAGGGCTCGCACAACCTCCTCTGTACTGATGATGAGAGCACAGTTACCAGGTTTTAAAGTAGAAATGATTGATTCTATTTGAGTGCTATTATCTGTCTCGAATCTGGTGTAGAAAGAATTAAGGTCATTTGGAAGAGATGTTGAGCTGCTACCTGCAACCTGAATGTGCTTGCGAGCAGTGGGAGCAGTATTAACTGCTGCCATGTTCTTAAGACCCTGCCAAGCTGTATGAAGGTTCCCCTGAGCGAATGTTTGCTCAATCTTGTCCTTATATTTCAGCTTGGCGTGTTTAATAGCACGCTTAACCTCTCTATTAACCTCCTTTTTTTCATACTCAGAGCCAGTGTAAAAAACTCTCTTTTTCTTATTTAAAATATGTTTGAGTTCTTTAGTCACCCAGGGCTTGTTGTTAGGAAAGATGGTAATATTTTTTGTAGGAATGATGTTGTCCACACAGAAGGAGATATACGATGTTACTGTATCTACTTGCTCATTAATATCGATAGATGGCGCTATGAGCATATTCCAGTCAGTTGTTTCAAAACATCCCTGTAGCATATCAATGCTGTCGTTAGTCCATTGTTTAACAACCTTTATAACCTTCTTTGTCCTCCTTATAACCGGTAAATATGCTGGTGCAAGCAGTACAGTGTAGTGATCAGCAGAACCGAGTGGTGGGAGAGCGATAGATCTATATGCACTTGTGATTGAGCCATAGCATTTGTCCAATGTTTTCCCCAGGCGAGTAGCACACGTGACATACTGCTGAAAACCTTTTAAGGATTTTTCTACGAAACAGTGATTAAAATCTCCCAGAGTGAATTTAGGAGAATCTGGAGATATTAATTCCAGTCTGTCTATGGTGTTCTTAATATGATCTGTGGCTACGGTCGCATTTGCTCTCGGATGAATATAAACCACAATAAAAAAAAAGCTGTGGGAATTCCCTGGGCAGATAAAAAGGCCGCAACGACACGGCCAAAAGTTCAATGTCAGAGGTGCACAACTTCTCCCTTATGACAATCGTTGAACACCATTGTGAATTTACATATAAACAAACACCACCTCTGTGCTGTTTGCCTGTAAGCTTATTGTCCCGGTCAAGTCTTAGGGGAGACCCAAAGCCATCAATATATAAAGTATCATCATCATCGTTCTTATTCAGCCATGTTTCAGTGAATGCTAAAATAGAAGCAGTCCTATATTGGTGCATGTAGTTCACATTAGCTTGCAATTCATCAATTTTGTTACGGAGAGAATGGACATTGGCCATGATGACTGAGGGGAGCGGTCGATGTTTACTTTTCTCCCGCTTAAGTCTAGCTCTTATTCCTCCCTTTTTCTTCCCCCTTCTCGTTACCTTCTTGTTTTGAGAAGATTCCCTTGGGGTAGATGGCCTCTTGCGTGTTATTTCCTCTGGAATCCTCTCCGTAACAGTAGCCTGATGAGGGTGAAATTGCAGCTGCAGCAGAAAATCTCTTGAGTATACAAGTCGCAGATTCTCCAGTGGATTGTATCCAGTTGATAGGCAGAATACATGCTCCAAAAAATGTAAAAAGACCAATGACCAAAAAAGTCTTCTATAATCCATATTGATTGCCAGTAAGCACCAAACACTCAGTCAACTAGTTAGCGATCGCGATCTACGTTCAGGCTAAACAATTGTAAATGTCTCCTCAAAAAGATAATGTGAACTGTCCAAATAAAAATGCACTCAATATACAAAAACAAACAAACAAACAAACACCAAAATCTAAAATCTATAGTTATGTTACTCTACAAGCCTACGGTCAGCCACATGAGCAGCGACCGGATGTGTTCTAACAAAACAGAACCACAGTATCATCAGCAAATTTGATAATATATGTGGAGCTGTGGGATGACACGCAGTCATGTGTGTAGAGAGAGTAGAGCAGGGGACTCAGGACACAGCCCTGTGGGGCTCCTACGTTCAGGGTGATATAATTGGAGGTGTACTGGCCTACTTTCACCACTTGAGGTCTGCCGGTAAGGAAATCAAGAATCCAGTTGCAAAGTGAAGAATTCAGGCCAAGGTCCATGAGTATAGAAGCTAGCTTTATGGGGACTATAGTATTGAAAGCTGAGCTATAGTCGATAAATAGCAGCCTTACATAGTTCTTATTATTGCTGTCAATGTGTGTGAGAGAAGAGTGCAGAATGTGAGAGATGGCATCATCCGTAGATCTGTTATCGTGGGCGATAAGCAAACTGGACAGGGTCCAAAGTATCCGGGATGGAGGAGCAGATGATGGTTTTAACCAGTCCCTCAAAGACCTTCATGACTATTGATCTAAGGGCCACTGGACGATAGTCATTCAGACAAGAGGGTTTATTGTTCTTAGGCACAGGGATAATGACAGATTTTTTGAAGGAGGTGGGAACCACCGATGTAGCAAGAGACTCATTAAAAATAGATGTAAACAAACCAGCGAGCTGAACAGCGCAGGACCGCAGAATACGGCCAGAAATCCCATCAGGTCCGACTGCTTTCCTGACGTTCACTCGCTTTAATGCCCTACGAACCTCATCCTCAGACCCGGTGATCATATGATTATCGCTGCTCTGGCTGCTGCTTCCTAGCGCACTGATCGGCAGACTCGCGCTGCTTAGATTGTTTTCAAAGCGGCCGTAGAAAATGTTTAGCTCGTCAGCCAACGACGAATCTACGCTCACCTCTGCAGAGGATGTTTTTCTAAAGGCACAGATGGTCCTAAGTCCTTGCCACATGCATCGGGAGTCATTAAGCTGGAAATGTGACTCTATGCGTTCCCTGTATCTGTGTTTGGCGGCACTTACAGTGGGTCGGAGAGCATAGCACGATGCTTTGTACTCGCTCACGTTTCCCGACAAAAGACCGGTGTTGTAAGAGGCAGTGCGTCAGTTTACTGCTGCACGGATTGTTCTATCCACCCATGGTTTCTGGTTTGAGAAGGTCCTTATAGTTATTGTATCTGTAGCTTGTTCGGCTAGTGTGTTTGCAAAGCTTAATGCTACATCCGTGAACTCGCTGACGTCAGATGAACTTGCACGAAACATGTCCCAGTCTACGTCATCAAGAGTCGCCTGTAGCATGGCTTCTGAGTGGGCGGACCATCGCGTCACCACCCTCAGCACCGGGGGATCTTGAACGAGCCTTTGTTTATATTCCGGTGTGAGGAAAATGGCGGCATGGTCCAATTTGCCGAAAGCCGGTATTGAGCGAGCTTTGTAGGCATTCTTAAACTGAGTCTAGCAATGATCCAGTCTATTCAGTCCGACAGGATATATGTTGATAAAAATTAGGCATGACTTGCCTGAGTTTGGCTTTGTTAAAGTCCCCAGCGATGATAATAGCAGCGTCAGGATGTTTGTTGATGTTGCCACTGAGCGCATCGTGAAGCTCAGACAAAGCCAAGCCGGTGTCTGCTTGTGGTGGGATGTAAACAGCAGTAACGATAATCAATGAAAACTCCCGGGGAAGATAGAATGGGCGGCAAATAATGGATAAATGTTCCAGATGATGCGAGCAGGAGCGCGACAGAGTGGAGATATTCCTGGGGTCACACCATTTCATGTTAATCATGAAACACACTCCTCCACCTTTGGATTTACCGGCCTCGGCTGTTCTGTCCATCCGTAAGAAATTTTCAGACGGCATTACAGCAGCGTCCGGGACCGAGGGCGTGAGCCATGTTTCTGACAAACAAAGAATGTTACAGTCCTAATGTCCCGTTGGAATCTTATCCTGGCTTTAAGATTGTCCATCTTGTTCTCCAGAGACTGGACGTTGGCAAGCAAAATGCTCGGTAGAGGAGGACTGTGAGCTCTTTTTCTCAGTCTGTTGCGAATCCCAGCGCGTTTCCCGCAGTGTTTCCTGATCCGTCGCCTAGGGTGCTTATTATTCAGGTGGCCACTGTTCATCTCTGCGTTCCGGAGAATCTTTCATGGCCACGATTGGAGGATAAAGTGTCCTGAAACAGGTCAGTGAAGTGATGTCCAATGTCCAAAAGTGTTTCTTTGTCGTAAATGATCAGTGCAGACCTGGACGGCGACCGAACTCTGCGGCGCCATCTTCCGTCTAACTGGCACCCCGACTAAGCCTGGTTTCTCCCAAGGTTTATTTTTCTCCATTATGCTCCTGATGGGCTTTTGGTTTCCTTGCCGCTGTCGCCTCTGGCTTGGCTTGCTCAGTTGGGGACACTAAATTTTATTTTTAATGAGCTGATGACATCACCGTTTTCTCCAGAGCGGCTGTACGGCCGAATCATTTTCTGTTGCATTATTTTAAACACTGTGAAGCTACTTTGAAACAATCTGCATGGTAAAAAGCGCTGTATAAATAAAGTTGACTTGACTTGACTTGACTTGAAGGAGGTGGTGATGGAGAGGAGAATTCTGGCCAAACTGTCATTTTGTGTGAAACTGCTCACCCTTTATATATAGATGTTGATTCCTCCACGGTGTAAAAAGGAAAGATATTTTTATTCCTGCTGCGATTAGGCTGCATAACCGTACCCTGATATGAAGTATGTGAAGAGTAGTGTGGATATGTATTTGTATATGTATATGCATTTATATGGATATTGGGTTGCATGGTGTTAAAAGCAGATGAAAAGTCCACAAATAAAATCTTAGCATGAGTCTTTGGTTTCTCAAGAAACAGAATGACAATGAAAACACCAAGATTTTAAAAGCAGTATCCAGCTTTATTTAGCATATTAAAAGCTACATCCAAATGGTATATGCTATAAAGTCAAATATGTGAAAAACAAAATGGTTTTTATTTGCATGTATGTGCCAGTGTACAGAATACAGTGCTTTTTATGACTTGTGAATCCAACAATAACATAGACTATATATAGATAATATAGCACCCATAATATTCTTAAGCACCCATAATACTGAGCACCCATTCTATTCTTGTTACACTTTTCCAAAGCCTGATTTAGCCACCATATTGAAAGATTTGCAGTTAGGTTACATGTGTGAGATTTAGAGTTGTTCCGAATCTGATACTAGTATCGGAAATATCACAGATACCACATCAAATTCTGGCATTGTTATCGGCGAGTACTTGAACCCGTGTACCGATCCGATACCATTTTCTTAAACAAGACCTAGTTATTATGACCGCTAGCTTTGCCTAACTGCTGCACGGTTCTTCTTCAATGCTCAGAATGCATTGCAAACACAGGAAGTTGTGCTGTGTTGCCGCAAGCAACCCCTGTTTAGAGCAGCGAAGAAGAAATGAAAACACATTAGCAGTATGTCCGCTGTTTAGCAGTATTTCAGACTGGAACAACCAGCCAATAAAACGGCGACTAGGGATGTCACAGGTACTGGACTTCGGTACCAAGTCGGTACTGAAATGTAAAAAATTTGATGATTCCAGCATTTCTGTAGTACCGGTAGTATACTCGGTACCCGCAGCTGCGTTCAGTCGCTTCTGTGTTAATCTAAGCTCAGGGCTCCAGACTGTAGCTGAATATATACTAGTGTCTGTGAATATTAAACTGCAAAATACTGTTTAAATATTACTTCTGCAAATTCTGCGTCTCTGTGTGGATGGCGGGTGAGCGCGTGACACTCAAAGGTCTTCACAGCAACCCGTCAAAATAAAAATTCAGTTTGACGTGAAGAAATTTACAGAATATAATAGGCTCCTGTTGTAGCCTACAGTAGATTTCAGCTACGTCTCTACTAATAATAATTATGCCTAGATGGTTATAAAGGCATTATTTTCTGATTAATATATTATTTGCTTTTTTTATACAGTTATATTGTAAAACTAAAATACCTTTTTCAGTTTGCAGTGTTAGATTTGTGGCTGCATTTGAAGTTATTTTTTGCTTAAGACAAATAAATAATATTACTGTCAAATGCATGTCAGATAATAAAAATACTGTAATAAATACAGTCGTTCACTGTATGCATTTGTTCATGTTTTATTAAGGGATGAGTCTGAAGCACACCATATAATAATTCTAGCAATTCATACAGGGCTAGTAGTGTATACAGATACACACACAGGTATCGGATCAGTACTCGGTATCGGCCGATACCCTGAGCCCAGGTATCGGATCAGTACTCGGTATCGGCCGATACCCTGAGCCCAGGTATCGGATCAGTACTCGGTATCGGCCGATACCCTGAGCCCAGGTATCGGAAAGGGAAATCGGAACATCTCTAGTAAGATTTTAAGAAGAAATTTCATGAGATTTAAAGTAGGATTCTGTCCATTTCGATTAATCACAAACACAAAGTTTCAATAATACCATAATGAATAATGTTGTTATTTGTAGTTAAATCAACTGTAACTGAAAAATCTCTTATCTATATTAAACAATTCCAGACTCATTTTAAGCAATGCATGCAAATCTCTAAATAATTGCTTGAGAAGTTATAATTAAGGTATTTAACTGAAGCTGGAGTTAAACCATCCTGATATGTTTTCATGGTTGAGCGGGTGCCAGCGGGACTTCAGTCGGAGGGTTTGGATCACTAGACATCTTTAAATCACGGCAGAACAACACTGGTTCCTTGCCAAGACCCAGTTTGTACTGCCACAGGTATAAAGACTTGTTTGGCATCAGCTCAACACTGAGTTGTTCTTCCACTTCAGTCGCTTCGTCCCAGCTTTCTTTATCAGTGCTGACATGTGAACCTCCATATTCTGCAGAAAAGGTGAACTGGACCTTTGCAATTAACTTGGCAAGCTCTCCAGTTTCAGATGTGACTGACCCGCCTATCTTCCAGTTGTGTGTGATCTGGGTCATCTTCTCCTTATGGTATCCAACCTTTTTATTGATTTTCTTTTGCCATTTCACTGGTGTATTGCTGTCATTAGTTATAGTTTTAATATTCTCCCAAATGCCAAAGGCTGGGCCTGTAGTTAATGACAGCCCACCAGGAAGGAAGTTAAGAACATCAGGATGAACAGAAAAGACAATCGGCCATTTTAACCCATTGAGTATGAAATGCTCAGAAACATCGGCGAAAAGTGCAATGCAGCACTCAACACCCCACTCGGAGGCTGGCATGAGTAAGTAGCTGCAGTCTACAGTGCCCCAGAAATAGAGACCGTTTCTGCAGTCGGGAGGCAGGTTGTGTTCTTCAGCATCTTCGTCTAGAGTCAGGTCTGTTGTTGTTCGGTAAGTGCCCTTTCCTTGGAAGATGATGTAGAAATTGCCAAGGGCTGAAAGGTAGTGGTCTCCACCCTGGCAGTTGGGATGAAGGTTGTAAGTTTTAGCATCGCTGTCTGTCTCCAGGTCCTTGACTCTGCGGTAGGAATTGCCCTTGATGATGTAAAATAAGGATCTCCAATCACAAATGTAATGGTCTCCATTTTTGCAGGAAGGGTGCAGACTGAAAATAGAGATGTCTGAACCACTATGCATATCCCTTGTCTCCATATAGCAGCCGAGATCAGAGCGGATTATATAATAGAATCCGCCCATTCCACAGATGTCAGTGCCTTTTGCTTTTCTCTTGGGAATAATGCCTGGCATCTTGTCTGAACCTGCAACACATAATAAGACAATCATTCAATCTCCACACAAAATGAATGCTGTTATTCTAGTCCTTCTATAGATTGAGCTCACGATTACCAAAACAGCTTTATATATGAGGGAGGAAACATGAACGCTAACTGATGATATAATCCTGAGCTTTTGTTTCAATGTGTTTAATCATCTAGCACAGTGGTTCTCAACCGTTTTTGGGCCTATCCATTATCCAGGTCCCTTACCACCCCAAACAACACCAAAAAGGGCTAAATGTCTTTATTGAATGCATGCTGATTATTATTATTCTGCTTTAATTATAATAATTATAATAATATAAGCGTATATAAGCGTAAAGTTTGTAGAGAGATTTATTAACAGTCCATTCAAATTCAGATTTTAGGCGCCTCTGAAATGGGTCAACCCAAAGATATTAGCTACGAAATTTAAGTAAATATGCTAGAAATCGGGCCACTCACGGGAGGGACCATAAGGGGCCGGTGCAAAGCGAATCGGGCGGCAGCCGAAGGAGGAGGCCTAGACGACCCGATCCCTAGACACGGAATCACCTCCAAGCACGGCTTGGGCTCTGGAACCACACTCCTCGAGAGGGGATGGACTCTTCACCACTCTGGAGTTGCCCATGGTGAGAGGCGGAGGGCTGGTGTGGGTTTGCTTATAGCCCCCCAGCTCTGCCGCCATGTGTTGGAGTGAACGAGAGGGTCGTTTCCCTGCGGCTTCGGCTCGGGGATAGGTCTCTCACTGTTGTGTGTGCCTACGGGCCAAACAGCAGTGCAGAGTACCCGACCTTCTTGGTGTCCCTGGGAGGGGTGCTGGAGAGTGCTCCGACTGGGGACTCCGTCGTTCTACTGGGGGACTTCAACGCCCACGTGGGCAATGACAGTGAAACCTGGAGGGGCGTGATTGGGAGGAACGCCCCCCTGATCTGAACCCGAGTGGTGTTCAGTTATTGGACTTCTGTGCTAGTTACAGTTTGTCCATAACGAACACCATGTTCAAGCATAAGGGTGTCCATCAGTGCACATGGCACCAGGACACCCTAGGTCGTAGGTCAATGATCGACTTTGTGGTCGTTTCATCTGACCTGCGGCCGTATGTCTTGGACACTCGGGTGAAGAGAGGGGCGGAGCTGTCAACTGATCACCACCTGGTGGTGAGTTGGATCCGATGGCGGGGGAGGAAGCTGGATAGACTCGGTAGACCCAAACGTACTGTGAGGGTCTGCTGGGAACGTTTGGCCGTGTCTCCTGTCAGAGAGATCTTCAACTCCTGCCTCCGGCAGAGCTTTGACCAGATCCCGAGGGAGGCTGGAGATATTGAGTCCGAGTGGACCATGTTCTCCACCTCCATTGTCAAAGCGGCTGCTCGGAGCTGTGGACGCAAGGTCTCCGGTGCCTGTCGAGGCGGCAATCCGCGAACCCGGTGGTGGACACCGGAAGTAAGGGATGCCGTCAAGCTGAAGAAGGAGTCCTATCGGGCCTGGCTGGCTTGTGGGACTCCTGAGGCAGCTGACAGGTACCGGCAGGCTAAACGGACTGCAGCCCGGGTGGTTGTGGAGGCAAAAACTCGGGCCTGGGAGGAGTTCGGTGAGGCCATGGAAAAGGACTATCGGCTGGCCTCGAAGAGATTCTGGCAAACCGTCCGACGCCTCAGGAGGGGGAAGCAGTGCCCTACCAACGCTGTTTACAGTGGCGATGGGTGGCTGTTGACCTCAACTGTCGGGATGTTGTCGGACGGTGGAAGGAATACTTCGAGGATCTCCTCAATCCCGCCGTCACGTCTTCCATTGGGGAAGCAGAGGCTGGGGGCTCAGAGGAGGACTCGTCCATCACCCAAGCTGAAGTCACCGAGGTGGTCGAGAAACTCCTCGGTGGCAAGGCACCGGGGGTGGATGAGATCCGCCCTGAGTACCTCAAGTCTCTGGATGTTGTGGGGCTGTCTTGGCTGACACGCCTCTGCAGCATCGCGTGGTGGTCGGGGACAGTGCCTCTGGGATGGCAGACCGGGGTGGTGGTCCCTCTTTTTAAGAAGGGGGACCGGAGGGTGTGTTCCAACTATAGGGGGATCACACTTCTCAGCCTCCCCGGGAAAGTCTATGCCAGGGTACTGGAGAGGAGAATTCGGCCGTTAGTGGAACCTCGGATTCAGGAGGAACAGTGAGGTTTTCGTCCTGGTCGTGGAACACTGGACCAGCTCTATACCCTCTACAGGGTGCTGGAGGGTTCATGGGAGTTTGCCCAACCAGTTCACATTTGTTTTGTGGATTTGGAGAAGGCATTCGACTGTGTCCCTCGCGGCGTCCTGTGGAGGGTGCTGGGGGAATATGGGGTCCGGGGTCCTTTGCTGAGGGCTGTCCGGTCCCTGTATGACCGAAGCAGGAGTTTGGTCCGCATTGCCGGCAGTAAGTCAGACTTGTTCCCGGTGCATGTTGGACTCCGGCAGGGCTGCCCTTTGTCGCCGGTTCTGTTTCTCCGCAGGGTGGCTGGGCGCTCCCTTAGAGATAGGGTGAGAAGCTCAGTCACTCGGGAGGAACTCGGAGTAGAGCCGCTGCTCCTCCACATCGAGAGGGGACAGCTGAGGTGGCTCGGGCATCTGTTCCGGATGCCTCCTGAACGCCTTCCCGGGAAGGTGTTTCGGGCATGTCCAACCGGGAGGAGGCCCCGGGGAAGACCAAGGACACGCTGGAGGGACTATGTCTCCCGGCTGGCCTTGGAACGCCTCAGTGTCCCCCCGGAAGAGCTAGAGGAAGTGTCTAGGGAGAGGGAAGTCTGGGCATCTCTGCTTAGACTGCTGCCCCCGCGACCCGGCCCCGGATAAGCGGAAGAAGATGGATGGATGGATGCTAGAAATCCACGCTCATTACTCCTACGGTAATAGTTAAAATACATAGCTAAAAATGTGTATTGAATTTGTGATGCTCTATTATTCTGCTTGTTAAAAATGTAACTTACAATATTTCTCTGTGCGTGACTGATTCATGCGCATATGTCAGTCAGCGTATTGTAGAGAGATTTATTCACAGTCCATTCAAATTCTGGTTTTAGCCGCCTCTGAAATGGGTCAACCCAAAGATATTACCTAAGAAATTTAAGTAAATATGCTAGAAATCCACGCTCATTCATGGATGAGCATAGGCCTACTGCACGGACAGAGAAAGCCCGGACCCTGTAAAGCAGAACCCATTAATAGACAGTGGGAATATTAGCAGGGCTACATATAGGGAATTCTGGGCCCCCTGAAAAAACATTGATGTGGGCCCCCACGCCCTCCACTCATATCATATACGGTATATATATATATATATAAATAAAAGTATGAGCATGTCCAGCACTCAATACTTAGTTGGGGCTGGTTTTGCCTGAATTACTGCAGTGATGCGGCGTGGCATGAGTCCATCAGTCTGTGGCTCTGCTCAGGTGTTCTGAGCCCAGGTTGCTCTGATAGTGGCCTTCAGCTCTTCTGCATTGTTGTGTCTGGCATATCGCATCTTCCTCTTCACAATACCCCATAGATTTTCTATGTGGTTAAGGTCAGGCGAGTTTGCTGGCCAGTTAAGAACAGGGATCCCATGGTCCTTAAACAGGCACTGGTTGCTTTGGCTCTGTGTGCAGGTGCCCAGTCCTGTTGGAAAATGAAATCTGCATCTCCATAAAGTTGGTCAGCAGTAGGAAGCATGAAATGCTCTAAAACTTCCTGGTATACGGCTGCGTTGACCTTGGACCTCAGAAAACACAGTGGACCAACACCAGCAGATGACATGGCACCCCAAACCATCACTGACTGTGGAAACTTTACACTGGACCTCAAGCAGCGTGGATTGTGTGCCTCTCCTCTCTTCCTCCAGACTCTGGGACCCTGATTTCCAGAGGAAATGCAAAATTTACTTTCATCAGAGAACATAACTTTGGACCAATTTTTTTTTCTTTTCTTTTTTTTTAGCACAGGCGAGACGCTTCTGACCCTTCTGTTGTTCAAGAGAGCGACAGCTGAAACCCATGTCTTACATACGTCTGTGTGTAGTGGTTCTTGAAGCACTGACTCCAGCTCCAGTCCACTCTTTGTGAATCTCCCCCAAATTTTTGAATGGGTTTTGTTTCACAATCCTCTCCAGGGTGCGGTTATCCCTATTGCTTGTACACTTTTTTTCTAGCACATCTTTTCCTTCCCTTCACCTCTCTATTAATGTGCTTGGACACAGAGCTCTGTGAACAGCCAGCCTCTTTTGCAATGACCTTTTGTGTCTTGCCCTCCTTGTACAAGGTGTCAATGGTCTTCTTTTGGACAGCTGTCAGGTCAGCAGTCTTCCCCATGAGTGTGTGGCCTACAGAACTTGACTGAGAGACCATTAAAGGCCTTTGCAGGTGTTTTGAGTTCATCAGCTGATGAGAGTGTGGCACCAGGTGTCTTCAATATTCAACCTTTTCACAATAATAACACTAATATCAGAAGTAACCGCTTTGTGTTTGTGAGCGGGCGAATACGGACTCCTATATTCTCTGTGTGATATCGGGTCTTCAAACATTAAGTGAATTTAACAGAAATTCTGAAAAGGCAGAATTCCTTAGACCAAGCTGTTAGATTCCGTTTTTTGGGATAACGGATGGAGTTTACAGCATGAAACAAATCAGTTATTTAAGTAATTAAACTACAGAGAGCGTTATAAATATTCGGAGCCGTCAATCACACGTCGCGAGTGTATCTGCACACTTGCCCAAACTGCCGTTATAATGAATGCCTGTTTTAATTTTAGTTTTAGTCTAGTCTTTGTGTCAAGCTGTCATTTTAGTTTGTATTAGTTTTAGTCACGTTCATTCTCTTTTTAGTCTAGTCAAGTTTTAGTCGACTAAAAGTCTGAGCATTTTAGTCTTATTTTAGTCAGAATTATCCATGAATATTTTCGTCTAGTTTTAGTCGACGAAAACTGATGACATTTTAGTCGTTTTAGACAATGAAAATTGAGTCTCTTTTTTAGTAATGTAATTCTATTTAACCCAGTCAATATAGTTAGAGAACCTAGTATAGACAAAACCAAAATCATCTTTTAGCTAAACCCCTTTCAAACAACGCTATCTTATTATATTTTTTAAATTTGAATCAAATGAAAACTAAAAGACTTTGAAATCACATGAGCCAATATGTTATTCACAATAGAACATAGATAAGATAACAAACGTTTAAACTCAGAAATGTTAGACTTTTATCCACTAATTGAGCTAATTTCAAACGGGATGCCTGCTACAGGTCTCATAAAGTTGGGACGGGGGCATGTGTAGCATCTCCTCTTCTTTTCAAAACAGTTTGAAGACGTCTGGGCATCGAGGTTATGAGTTTCTGGAGTTTTGGTGTTGGAATTTGGTCCCATTCTTGCCGGATACAGCTTTCCAGCTGCTGAAGAGTTCGTGGTCGTGTATTTTTCGTTTAATGATGCACCAAATGTCCTCTATAGGTGAAAGATCAGGCCAGTTCAGCAATCAGACTCTTCTACAGCGAAGCCATGCTGTTGTAATAGCTGCAGTATGGGGTTTTGCATTGTCCTGCTGAAATACACAAGGCCATATCTAAACATGATCCAGAAGCGCAGGCGTTTTCTCTGGGCCAAGCTCATTTATAATGGACTGTGGCAAAGTGGAAAACGTCTCAGGTTACAAATGTAACCTTTGTTCCCTGAGAACAGGGAACGAGACGCTGCGTCAGCTTCGACGCTACGGGGAACGCCTCCAGCGGGACTGGTGCCTGAAATCACAATCAAAAAACGTCAATCCTATTGACCGGCGACAGCCTATGATGTCATCAAGGTGCGACCAGGAAGTATATAAGGGCGCCTTGCCAACATGACAGTATCTCATCGTCTGAAGGGACTGTTTTCGGCAGGCAGGCCCTGCGGCATGGCAAAGTGACGCAGCGTCTCGTTCCCTGTTCTCAGGGAACAAAGGTTACATTTGTAACCTGAGACGTTCCCTTTCGAAGCTTCAACGCTACGGGGAACGATATACCCACGCCGCCATGCCGACGGGAGTGCATGCCCAATGGCAGTGACAACTGTCAAGACAAGCAAATTCTGCTAAAATGTCTGAACCACTCCCCTTCTGGTCACATTAGGCTGTCAGTGACAGCGCTCCCTACGGTCATAGCCCAAGCTCTCGCCTGAGAAGGAAACCTTCACACACATGAGGTCCTTCCCCGGCCTTGCTTGAAGGCCTGGAACCAACCCATTCGACTTAGAAGGGGTTCCTTTAAGGGAGCGTGGCAAGGGAACTACGAGGGAACCCTATGCCAGTCACTATTCGGGAGGTTCTCACCGAATGCCGCCAGGGAGACCTGACCTGGTGACCCAGTCTGCTATGGGACACGTAATACGGTTAACCCTGTCTGTACAGTACAGAGCCTCTGGTACTCGCCTCCGAAGAGACATCCCGCTAGGGTGCTGAAGGAAAGGCAGTGTCATCCACTAGCCGGACCTCAGAGACGGGTTATCCCGGAGAGCAGCGCTCAGCGAAGTGCTTTCAAAACCCTTGCTAGCGAGGGGAGTCAAGCCGCTCGATCCTCGGATCTACCAAGCACTTACTTTAAAACGTGCTTAGGAGGCCAAAGGGCCTTACAGGCTGATCATACCAGGGAGGCCCCGAGGGGCCTACAACCATAAATCAGCGCCAGGCGGCCGTAAGCTCATAGCAGACCCTCACTTGAGAGGAGCTCATAAGCCTACCCGGTAGGTAACCATGCCGTAGGCAAACTATGAAGGTCCCGTCCCGTCGGGACCGCATAGCTGCAGTGACACCTTGTCATGCTAGGGTAAGAACACCGCCTTCAGGTCTCGCAAACGGCCAGAGACCGCCGCCTGATAGCGGGTGGCCACTAGCTGTCAGCATAAAGCCAGTTGTGTGTGTTCCCGCCTGGGGAACTCGTCCCCCAGGGAGGCCAAGAGAGGCCTCCACCTGGTAACATGTGTCGACTGCTAGCGCGTCCAACAGCAGCGCTCGCCCTCAGGTAGGCCAAAACGGGCCAAATACCTGATCGCAGTCTCGCTAGCCCTCGAGGTAGCTGGGAAGACCAGGGACTCGCTTCATCAGGGAGGCCAAAACGGGCCTGCCAACTGTACAGAAGGTAGGGCATTCCTCCATCACAGCCCTATGCTCAGTGGCTGGACTCATCCAGAAACCACGAGACCAGAGCGAGCCCTCAGAGGAGGCCGCGTGGGCCTACTACTCAAAGCGAATCCCCCAGGGAAGCCCCGTGCAGCTTGCCTGATAGCAGCCCATTCTACGATCCGTTACCGAAACTGGGGACCGGGGAACGATTCCAGGGAGGCACAATGCTTCCACCTGATAGCAGAACATGCCGTCCGTAGCGTTTCACCTCGCTAACCGTCTCAGCGACTGAGAATCGGGAGCTCTCACTCAGGGAGGCAGCAGTGCCTACCATCTGATAGCAGAACGTGCTATTCGAAGCACTATACGCTCTTTAATCACAGCGACTGGGAACCGGGAGCTCGCCCTCAGGGAGGCAACAGTGCCTACCATCTGATAGCAGAACGTGCTACTCATAGCACTTCATGCTCGCTGCCCAGCGGCTGGGAACCGGGGGTTATCTCCAGGGAGGTCACCCGGGGAGGCCTGGTCGAGGCCTACCACCTACTAGCACTCATGCTAGTCATCCAGTGACTGGAGCCCAGGACCGCCCTCCACAGAGGAGGTCAAGTGGGCCTGCCTACTCCACAGCAGGCCCATAGGGAGGCCCGGTAACGCCTACCACCTATTAAGCAGCTCGTACCAGCCGTCGAGGGACTTAAAGCCGGTAATGCCCCCTCAGGGGAAACCAGGCAGTGCCTGCTGACCACAGCAGGCTCTCAGGGAGGCCAGACAGGGCCTAACGCCTGAGCGAAGGTAACCCAGACCGGGAGCCTACCCCTCAGGGAGGCCTAGCAGGGCCTACCCCCAAAATAGGAGGTCTGCAGATTCCAAAGACCCTGCCGTGACTTTAAGAAGGCTGGCTGCTGCACCTGGGCTGACGGCAGCTGTATGCTGCTGATGAAGGCCTGGAAATCCAGATAGCACCTGGGGACTCGTCCCCAGGGCCAAATGACGGGTCACTGCTGACGTCGACACCAGTGGAGAAGAGCCTCCGAGGCACACTCGTGGGCCAGGGTGTCGGGCTTTCCTGCAAGGAGGCCGGTTAGCGCCTACTACCTGTCTCGAAGTCCTGCTGCCCAGACCGCCCGGGGCAGGCCAATAACAACCAGCCGGCTCCTACGCCCACACCTGGGGCTGGCTCCATCTCAGAGGCAGCTAGGGACAACTGCATCGCCGTGTCCTAGGGCCCCCAGGACGGCGCAGTCTCTCGGGCAGTGCCTACAAACATGGACCTAATCACATTGCCAACAGCAGTGTACTCAGCGAAAGTGCTTAAACAAAGACCCTCTAAAGCGAGGGGAGTACAACTTACGCCACCTGCATCGGGGCGGCTGTCTTACTTTCCATGCGTCAGCCATTGGCAATGCTCGGGCCTCAGGGGAGCATCCGACCAGAACCGTATGGACAGAAGGATTATCCGATGTTCAGCTCGACCCGGGCCCTAAAGGAGGTGGAGCAGAGACATAAAGCAAGGGAAAATATCACAGAAATATGAAATCCGCCGGCCGAACCGTCCTCCAGGAGGAGGCCGGGGGCCGCCAGCAGATGGCGGCCACCAAGCTCCGAAAGGCCGAAACAGCAGATAAAGTCTAATCGCAAACCGGCGAAAGACGCTTAATTCCACCCCACGACCACTGGCAAAGTCGCTGTCTCCTGCAACACCTCGTCTGCATTACACGTGACCCCAGAACGCAGAGAAGGGGGCGGGCCTTGGCCGGACGACTCTGTAACAAGAGGAGGCTGAAACAAGGATGCAAAAACAACGCCATGTTCTTAACAAAGGACAGGCCAGGGGCGAACGACTTCCATTAGAAGGGAACTCCCCCATCCTTGACAAAGCCTAGGCCAAGTGGTGCGACATAAGTCCGCACTAGATCTACTCAGGAAAGAAATATTATCACCTCTAATATTACAGAATGAGGCCCCAAAAAACCCTTTTCCCAAAGCCCCGCAGAGCCGGGCGCAGATCTCACTACAGCTCGTGCATTAGCGCGTACCCGGTCTTCAGCTACTTCCCACTTCACGCTAGAAAAACACAGCTCGCCCCCTACACTACAAGCCCTCGGGCAAAAGCGCGACTTCAGTTACCCAGCCAGGCAGTCCCTCGACATCAGCTAAACTTAGCTCAATGATGTCGACAGATGCGAGGCTGAGTATGGTTTCTTCCATCCCCTCGAGATCTACTGATGGAGATCTGATAGGAATGGAAGACTCCCAGGAGTTGGGGGGGTCATAGGCGGAGAGAAACCGATCGTCCGAACTGTTTGGACGCTCAGCCTCTCTCCTACGCGCCGCCAAGGCAGCTGCAGTCCACCCGCAGCGCATTCCATGACCCCAGCAACTCCCCGTACATGGGACAGGATGGTTAAGAAACTTCAGTATCTTTAACTGACTCACCAATCCTCTGCTTGAGTGGAAGAGCAGCAGACGAGGAGGAACATAAATCCTACTCCTCCTCCGAAGTCCGCCTCTCGCGATCTGGATCGTCCTCGAGAACCACATCTGTCTCCAAGGCGCCCTTATATACTTCCTGGTCGCACCTTGATGACATCATAGGCTGTCGCCGGTCAATAGGATTGACGTTTTTTGATTGTGATTTCAGGCACCAGTCACGCTGGAGGCGTTCCCCGTAGCATCGAAGCTGACGCAGCGCAAGTTCCCTTTTGAAAGGGAACTGTTCTGTGGTCAGATGAATCAAAATTTGAAGTTTGGAAAACTGGGACGCCATGTCATCCGGACTAAAGAGGACAAGGACAACCCAAGTTTTAATCAGCGCTCGGTTCAGAAGCCTGCATCTCTGATGGTATGGGGTTGCATGAGTGTGTGTGGCATGGGCAGCTTGCACATCTGGAAAGGCACCATCACTGCTGAAAGGTCTATCCAAGTTCTAGAACAACATATGCTCCCATCCAGACGCCGTCTCTTTCAGGGAAGACCTTGCATTTTCCATCATGACAATGCCAGACCACACACACTGCATCAATTACAACATCATGGCTGCGTAGAAGAAGGATCTGGGTACTGAAATGGCCAGCCTGCAGTCCAGATCTTTCACCCATAGAAAACATTTGGCGCATCATAAAGAGGAAGATTCGACAAAAGAAGACCTAAGACAGTTGAGCAACTCGAAGCCTGTATTAGACAAGAACGGGACAACATTCCTATTCCTAAACTTGAGCAACTTGTCTCCTCAGTCCCGAGACGTTTGCAGACTGTGAAACATGGCCTTGTCCCAACTTTATTGAGATGTGCTGATGCCATGAAATTTAAAATCAACTTATTTTTCCCATAAAATGATACATTTTCTCATTTTAAACGTGATATGTCCTCTATGTTGTATTCTGAATAAAATATTGAAGAATTTGTTCTTATTCACAATTTGTACAGTGTCCCATCTTTAGTCCTGTATTTTATATTAAATTCTGACTTAAATATTCTATTTCTATGTATTAGCATATATGTGTGTAATACAAAAAAGCACTCAGTATTAGAAACACACTTACCTGTGCGACTGTAGCCGGAGTCAGAAGAGCAGCTGGTCCTCGATCGAGTCTGAAAGATGTTTGTCTGACAGGTTTTTCAGAGGGCTGGACACACACACACATGCACACACACACACACACACACACACACACACACACTGACTCGTCAGCAACATGAATTAACAACAGTCACTGCAATAATACACTGATGTGAAAAGGTATTTGTACCTGTTCCAGTTTCCTCTATCTGTGCAGTTTTCTCTTGTGTAAGCAGAATTCCTACTCCACTCAAGCAGTGGCCACCAGAGCTTTTCTAGAATATAAGAGTTATAAATGTACTTAATAAAAATCATTATTCGATATTGGTCACACATTGCTGCTCAATATGAATATCAGACCATGCTAAGTATAAGTTTGTTTTCCATTTGCTCCAACAGCAAAACATAAATGTTGAAATGAACATTAACCACTTCAGCTCTGCACCCCCTCACCGACTAGTGGCCAAATGACACTGTAATGTGTCACCGATGTCCAGATCAAAACATGTGATGCAGACAAATACTCTTGTTATCCTTATTTTTTTTTATTGCATATGAACAATAACATAACAGGCCAACATAATTTAAATTATAAATCTTTACAGACTGAGAAAAGACTAATTGTAATATATAATGTCATAAAACAAAATAAGAACACAAAAGAAAATTAAATTAACAACAAAAACAAAAAGCACACTAGGGGATTAATTCAAATTGGTGATAAAGCCATATTGATTAAACAAATCAAGTAATTTTCTGGCTATATATGTTCTTATAATTTTTAAGACATCAGTATATAGGGTTAGCTCTTTTCTAAATATATTAAACTGGGGTGCAGTTTTCAAGATTTTGCATTTGTGAATAAAAAATTTGACTATAAGAAATAGACAGTTAACCCTTTCGCACGTACGTTCTGAATATTCCGACTGGCAGCCTGGCGTGAGTTTTTTAATGCGACCGTTATTATGTAATGACCTGCGTTCTAATTTCCATGGTAACACATCAACCTTGACACGTGAGTTTTCGCAGTCACAATGGCGCCAATGGTGGATGACCGCGTGCAGGTGAGCACTCTATGAACGTTTTGCTTTATTTTTTAATTCAAAACCTCTCACATTATTTGTTAGCGTGTACACACTATGGTTGACATGTTTATGTTGCTATTTTTTTCCGCACTGCTTTGATCGCTTGCACACGGCATTTTGCATCTCCCTCACAACATCCGCGTGACAATTGGCGAGTATATTTTAGTTTTCATTTCCTATTTTGGAGTACATATAATTATTTACAAGCATGCAATAAATATGAATAAAGATGTTTAAAAAAATCTCTAGTAAAACGAACAGTACTCAATAATGTGGACGTTCAAATGTCATGTTTGTCGTTTTGCACATTGCAAATATGCTCCGTGCATTCGGTAAAGGTATTAGGGTTCAGTTGACTTGAAACGTAACATGAATAAATTATATATTATTTATGTTTTAGTGTTAATATTGTTACTGAGTTTTATATTTCGCTAGCAAAGCAGAGAAAAGCTATATGGTCACGCCTCACTTAGCTTGCATCTATCTATCTATCTATCATCTATCTATCTATCTATCTATCTATCTATCTATCTATCTATCTATCTATCTATCTATCTATCTATCTATCTATCTATCTATCTGTCTGTCTGTCTATCTATCTATCTATCTATCTATCTATCTATCTATCTATCTATCTATCATCTATCTATCTATCTATCTATCTATCTATCTATCTATCTATCTATCTATCTATATGTTTACATGATGTCAAATACCATGTACCTTTTCTCTGCTTTGCTAGTGAGAAATGTGTTGTATAAGTTTAGCATAATTCAAACGTGTCATTTGTTAAAAAGAAATTGCAAAATGTACACATTTCATTCATGTTTTATTAAGTCTCTTCAATTTAAGCTAAATGTTTTTTTGTTTTTGTTTAAACTATTATACATATATACACTTTCTAATAAAATTACAAAACAAATTATAAATATAATTACAATGAACAACAATCAAAATAGTATTATAAACAAAACAATAAGTATACTATGGTAAAAACATCTTTAAAACAAACTATATACATATGTTTATACTAAACAAATTACAAATATAATTACAATTAATGAACGCAAATAAATAAATAAACTCTGACTTTATACAGGATTAATAATTCTTCAGTGTGTGGTACTCCTCAAAGCAAGGGACCGCACACAAGGGAGTGTTGCACGGCACACACATGTGCTTGGTGAGGCGCCTCTGCTTGCTCTTGCGTGTGCTGGAGAGGCAGACCTTGCAGTGCCGCCTGGTCCTGCTGCCCTGGGAAGTGGTCTGAGGGACTTCTTACAGAAAATGCCCTGCTGTAAAGCACAGAGGAGTGTCTAGGGCAGGTCGCCCTCCTTTGGATGGACCCCGCGGTGTGCTGTACTCCTCCAGCAGCCCTCTCATCAGGTTCGTCCTGAACTGCAGGGAGGTGATTTCCTTTCCTACTCACAGTAGAACACATCAATAGGGCGTAAGGAAGAGGATAGAATAGTATGTGACAGTGTGGTCTGTTTATTATTGTACATTTGTTAATAGAGGGTATGCATGTGACATCACTGTCAGCTGGAGTGAATTCGATTAAAATGTGATTAAGCTCATAATCGCATGAACATACTTACGCCAATTTTAATCGCATTAAAAAGGCATATAAACACCTTAATCGCAATATTGCCGCTCTGACCAAAGTGTGCATGTGCGCGGACGTATACAGATGCTGTGCGTTGTTCACACAACTTCATGAAAGAACTGTGACATTATTCTGAAGTTTTCTCTTTTCCAAATCACTAAACACTGTCAACACAACTGTTGCAAGCTGTGCAGTCTCTGCTCCTTATCCTCATCCAGACGGCGAGAACAACGTGACGACAGCGTAGGCAAACCCGGCATTGCGATGTTCATCACGTGCTGAATAATATCTCGTACGGCCATAAATATTTATTTTGAATTTGATGCGAGTAGATTAAAATAATGGCCAGTAACATACATAATGTATGCCTATCTGAGTGTGGTATAACTTATTAGCAAATAATAAAAATTGCATTAGAAGATTTTTTTTATGTTATATATATATATATATATATATATATATATATATATATATATATATATATATATATATATATATATATACATACATACATACATACACACATATATATATATATATATATATATATATATATATATATATATATATATATATATATATATTTTAGTTATAATTGAATTAATTTAAGGACTGACACAATTTGGTCAGTAAACCACTGTTTAATTAAAAAAAAAGCTATTTTAAATGTAGTTTTCTCTCCCCTGCTGTACCGAACCGTGACTTTAAAACCGAGGTGCATACCAAACCGTCAGTTTTGTTTACCATTACACCCCTAGTATATTGTATTTATTTAAAGCATTCACAGGCAAATTTGATTTATGTATTTTACTGGCGTCAAAATCAGGCATGTATAAATGTCAGGATATGTTCTTGTCAATATCCATGGATCACTGGATCTTTGGTAAGTTGTAAGGACCACTATATCGAGTTTAAACTGAAACTTGTTTTACGCAGTTTCCCCTATTAAATAAAGTCACGCAGCAGCTCTTTAGCCACTCACTCAGGCTGAGAGGGGCGTGTTCCGGCAGGAGAGTGACATCCATGCCTTTATAACACTTATGTTTAAATTAATTGAAAATGTAATCACTGTTTATCTTGTTTATATTCTTTGATTTATAGAAATATCTTACCAGTAATTTGCTGGTAGAAAATTGTGGCTGATGAGTAAAACTGTGTCAAGTAGGTGAAAGAAGATCTTCTTGTACCACTTGGTAGACTTTCTGGTGCACTCAAGAAAACCAGTCATCATGTCAGCTTTGTCAACTGCTCCCATCTTTTTATTGTACTCCAGCACACAGACTGGCTTCATCTTTGCTGGCCCAGTGATGTGATCCAGCTTTCCTGTGGCTGCCATACCAGTTGGGTGGACTGTGGTAAGGACATGGACATCTCTTTTATCATGCCATTTGACTGCCAACTGTGATCCATTTTCTTTGAATTCCACCTCACCCTTTGTCATTTTACAGGTGAATGTTGGCATCCCTTTCCGGTTTGCACGCACAGTCCCACAAGCTCCAGTGTCAAGAGACAAGAGGTGCTGGAAAATTGTGGGACTACTGTACCAGTTATCCACATAAAGGACCCTTTCTGAGGTAAGGTGCTAGTAGTGTCATTACAACAGACCCAGAAATCCCAAGTCCTTGATAGTGTTGTATGTCACTGGTAGATCCGGAGTAAATGATCATGTCCTGCACATAACCAGTGAGCACATCACATAAAACAAAAAACTTGACCCCAAATCTGTGCCGTTTAGATGGAATGTACTGACGAAATGCTAGCCTGCCTTTCCACTTCATCAGAGACTCATCCACACACAGATCCCTGTATGGCACAAAAATGCGACGAAAGGAGGTGAGAGCAGTAAAAATATTTCTGATTTTTTTCAGTGGGTCATTGAGAACTGCTCTTGCATTGTTTGCGAAGTGGAGACACCGGAGGAGCAGAAGGAAGCGGTCCTGTGAGAACAAAGACCCGAAAAATGGTGTCAAGAGCATGGGGTCTGTGCTCCAGTAATCCCGAAGTGATGGTTTTTTGATCACCCCCATTAGGAGAACTGCCACTAAAACTGTGTACATTTCAGGGATATTTGTTGGAACCCATTTAACCATTTTCCCCCTCACTTCTTTTTCTTTCAAGTCAGACGCATAGCGGTTTGTTTCCTCCACAATTTCTCCAACAACTTCTTCAGTGAAGAACAATTTAAAACAATTGACCTCACTGGGGGATTCTGGTGGATTTTGCACACCACACTGTTGGTCGTCAAAATTGCCTGGGCCAGGAGGATTAAAAAGGTTGGTTACCTTCCAGGATGACGAGTTTACCTCAGCTGCGTCATTTGAAGGTAAAATATGTTCTGGCGTTGTGGAAGAAGTCTCGTCTTCACCCTCAGTGTTATCAAGAGCTTCAAGGTTCGGGGGAAGGTCTTCATCGCTGTCACTCTCTGCCTCACTGTCAAAATTCTCCTCATCAGAATTAAAAAAAAATCTCCTCAATCTCCTCACTTGTCAGTTGTCTTCTTTTAAATAAATTGTCTGCCATTTTCTCTGAAGTAGTTAAAACCGGGTAAATTTTATTAAAATTGTGTCTGCAGTTGGTGCCAACGCGAGTGTGAGGTAACAGTGACGTCAACCGTGACAACTTGTCAGCGGGAAAAAATGCTTGCAATGAACCTCTGGCTATGTTTTCTGGTTTATGGCTTCACTTTTGTGTATTGCAAGTGAATGTTAAATAATAATAATAATAATAAAAAAATAAATAAAAACAAAATGCTTGCAATGCATGACTGTTCAAATGTTTTTTATTTTATAAAAATATTTTCAAACTTGTTAACTAAATTAAATGCATGCACGTGAACTCCTTATGGTTTATATACTTATTAAAAATATATATATGTTAACTTACCGATCAACTATCACGAGCTGTGGGCGGGGCGCCGCCATTATGTGTTTACCACAGCACCAGGGAGTCAGCACCTGCTGGATTTACACCACAAGATCACCCACTTCTCCTGATATATGTGACATTACGTGAGGGAACAGCCTAGACTGATCGTACACGTCAAAGGGTAGAAAATGATTGTGTTATTTGATCGGTAATGTTATAGCGAGCTAACGTTATGGGCGCTCGTGCCGCGATTATATGTTTACAACAGCACCAGGGAGCCGAAGCCTGCTGGATTTACAACACAAGATCACCCACTTCTCCTGATATATGTGACATTACGTGAGGGAACAGCCTAGACTGATCGTACACGTCAAAGGGTAGAAAATGATTGTTATTTGATCGGTAATGTTAGCATGGGCCATTATGTTTACAACACTGATATCTTGCTATTTTATATATTAGTATGCGATTACAAACTATATTTTGTTTTTGCTGATATTTTGTGGTTGTGTAATGTAATTTGAAGTGTATGAAACCTAAAATAAACATTAAAAGACACTGAGTTCAGTCAGTCTCTCACTCACTCAGTCTTTGGCTCGGCGCCAGTCAGCGCGCTAAAGCAGATTTAAATTTTGAATTTGGCAGTTGATCACTGAGCGTTCTAATCACACCAGTATGATCGTACGCTCCAGGGACCAGCCTAGATTGATCACACGGGTTTGATCGTACGTGTCAAAGGGTTAATAACAAAGTCTGCATTTTTGTCTTCCAAATGTATACAAATTTTATCATGTCCCAATTAATAAATGGAAGAGAACATGTTATTCTTTATCCAATGAAGGACCTCATTCCAAAATGGGTTAACTAAATTACATTGAAAAAATAAATGTTCTACAGTTTCAATATCGTTATTACAAATTTGACAAGTGTTTGATTCCATATTAAACCTTATTCTTAGAAATTCTTTGGCTGGACAAATGTCATACATAATTTTAAAGTGTATTTCTTTATATTTGGGTAAAAGGGGAAAAGCAAGATATTTACATCTGTATTCCTTTACCAATTTCTTGTTGAAAAATGTAATCTCTCCTTATATGACTAGGATAGCTTTCCTGCAAAAGACAGTTCCCTTTCGTTCAGTCACTACGACGTAACGTTAGTGACTAACGAATGGGGGCTTCGCTAAGAAGCCAATTACCTTCGAGGAGTCTAACAGCGCCCAATGGCAGTGCCAATGCCATGGGCATGCAGAATTTTCATGCGTAACTCCGCCCCACAATGTGGGTATATAGGGAAGTACGCTGGCAACATCGCATTATGTTTCTGCTTTGGAGCCATGAGCATCTCTTCACTCCTTCAAGCCTGCTAACTGAGTCTTTGTCAGCCTTCGAGACGAGCAGCTTTCCAGAGGTGTTGGTGTCTACGACGCGTTCCAGTGATCGCGTACTTCTACCTGCTGATCTGCTCAGTGGTCTGCTAGACAGCTGGTGTGTGTTCCCTGGGTGCTTCGGCATTCTCTGCGAAGCTTCCTCTCATAAAAGAGCTTACACGTGGCACGTCCTTTTCAGGATGTCTCGCCCATGTACTTCTGGGTGCGGCCGGTTGTTGTCATCTTCCGATGGGCACAATCACTGTCTGGTATGCTTGGGCATTTGTGGATGCGTCATGTTCCCACTGCGGGAACATGACCATCGCGGTGCTGCGATCGAGACTTGATTCTTTTCATAAAGAAGTGAGAGTCTCCTCTGCCACACCCCAATCTACCGTCTCCATGAGAGGCGGTACTTTGGCTGATGGCCAGGGTGACCTGACGCTCATGCCTCAGGCCACACCCCCCTCTAGCGCTCCGTAACCCGCGAGCGTTCAGACGGAGATTGTGGGGCCTGCTCCGGCCCCCCTGCGCATCTCGTTTGGTGCTCTGGAGGATGATGCAATGTCGGTCGCCGCATCGCAAGGTGGGCTCGAGTCCTCCGAGGATGATGACTCAGCTGTGCTGCCACCTTCGGGTGCGCCAGCATTGCCCGAGTCAGACCCAGAGCTGACAGCCATGCTGTCTCAGGCAGCCGCGAGTCTCGGGATAGAGTGGAACCCTCCGCCCTGTCCCGAGCGCTCGCGGCTGGATGATTGGTTTTTGGGAGCGCCACGCGCTGACACCCGTCAGTCCCTGCCCCCAATACCTTTCTTCCCCGAGCTGCATGAGGAGGTTGCGCAGTCCTGGAAGTCCCCGTTGTCTTCCCGCGACCGTTCGGTCCCCCCAGTCGAATGTTCTGTTGCGATGCAACTGTGTCCTCAGAGCGCTTCGACCTGGCGTGGTGATCCTAAGCACCCCTCCAAAGCCTGTCGATTCACATCAACCTTGTGAGCTGCGGGGCAGGCTGCTGCCTCTTTGCATGTCATGGCAATCCTACAGGTCTACCAGGCCAGGTTGCTCAGGGACATGCACGAGGGTGGAGCTGATCCAGGGCTCGTGGACTTTGCCCAACAGTTTTCAACCACCCAGAAGCAGAATGAGGCTATTAAACATATACTGCCCCTGCTGCCTCCACCCAGCCGCCGGGACAGTCGCCTCAGCCTGCTTGCCACTGAGGGCACCCTCCTAAGGCTCCTGCCCCTCCCGCCCGGCCCCAGCAGCAGCCTTCACCCGGGCCGGGTCGCGGAGGACGCCGTAGGAAGGCGCCTCAGTCCGCTCAGGCCGCCCCGCTAAACACCAGGCCAAGCGGCTCTCAGGGATGGGAAATTCTTTCAGGGAGATGGCAGCAGGGCCACTCCATCCCCCGGTGGAGAACCGGGGGAGAATCTTTTGTTCAGCTGCTGGCCCCCGGGTAAGCAGCACCCTAATGTGGTTAAAGAAAGAATTGACATTCCCATCCCTGAGCCCCCAGAGACTGGTGATGGTAGTGTGCGCCGCCCCCGGGCCACGCCGCTCTCGTCCCTCTCTGTCGCCAGCCTCCTGTCAGAGCAGACCCCAGTGGAACGCACGCCCTTCCCTGGTCTCCTCTGTCAGGACACAGCCGTTAACCATGCCCCCACACCGGGACGCTCCACCTCCCAAGTCCGGGCCGGTAACTCTGCCTCACTGCCCCATCCTGGGTACGTCTGTGGTCCGAATGATACCGCTGGTGCAGTTCCTGGGAGCCTGGCTTCAGCTTCCGGGACTGTCCCGCTGGTTCGCGAAGACCATCAGGCTCGGCTACGCGATTCAGTTCGCGCAGGTTCCTCCCCACTTCCGGGGAGTCCGCTGCACTATGGTCGGGGCCAATGCCCCTGTCATGCGTGCGGAGATTGCCACCCTACTGGTGAAGGGAGCGATCGAGCCTGTCCCTCCTTCTACAGCCCCTACTTCATTGTACCCAAGAAAACCGGTGGGTTACGGCCAATCCTGGACCTGCGCATCCTGGACCTGCGCATCCTGGACCTGCGCATCCTGGACCTGCGCATCCTGAACCGATACCTTCACAGGCTTCCGTTCAGGATGTTAACAGCGAAACGCCTTTTCGAATGCGTTCGTCCAGCCGATTGGTTTGCAGCGATCGACCTGAAGGATGCCTACTTCCATGTCTCCATGCCTGGTCTGAGCTGAGGTTAGGATTTGAGAAATGATGTTCAAAAGCCGACATTTTGGATTCCAATCCTTTGACGGTTTGAGCGAGGCTTTGAACTGCAGAAATGAGCTGATCGTTTGTGTCTGAGGGTTCAACTCTTTGTGGAGAAGATGGTAGCCGAGCAGGTATTGATAATCTTTTTGCTGGGTGAGGTGAAGATGATTTATCGGATCTTTTCTTGCCGGTTGGTTTAGGTTGAGCTGCCCAAGTTGAGGCTTTTGAAGAAATAGAAACTGGTGGAATACCAAAAGTGCTCTGGGCCAGAAGGTGTAAATCTTCTCTGGAAAGGCCTTGGCAAACCGGTATGCCGGCTTCCTCGAGAGCTTTAATTATATCCTCGGATGACATCTGGTGACATCAGCTGAATGCGTGAACTGCGACCTGCAGCAGGAGATGGTGAGACGAAATCATCGTCAGAGTCGGAGTAGTCGCAAACAAATTGCGTGTCTTTAGACATTTTGGTCGGCAAGTGAATTGGAGTGTCAGCATCTGCCAACTCAGACATGAGTAAGTACTGATCTTTTATACCCAAGTATTAGAATGTGATTGGATAGATAAAAAAGTTGAAGTGACTAGACAATTAAGTCTTCCCCGCAGAACTTATGCTAAAGCTTTCGTTTAATG
This sequence comes from Romanogobio albipinnatus, assembly GCA_023566225.1. Lineage (NCBI taxonomy): Eukaryota > Metazoa > Chordata > Actinopteri > Cypriniformes > Gobionidae > Romanogobio > Romanogobio albipinnatus. The sequence goes on from CM042243.1 coordinate 61,068,790, forward strand.
TTACAAATGGAATTTTATAAATCGGTCGACCTCTACTGTGTTATTTATAATGTATCTTTTATGTAACTTTAGAGACTTTTTTATGAATTTAATTGTAACTATTCTCAAATTGTTGTAAGATGTGTGTGCTTGTGTCAATTATGTAGAAATAAGTATTGTTTTATTTTGTGTATATGTGTATTTGTATGTATTCCTTTGACAATGTTCTGATGTTATTGTTATTCAAGCATAAAAAAGAAACATATCTTTACATTTTCAAAGACTACTTTTGTCAACATTTTGTGTAATCAGTTTAATTTTTATTAGTCAAATCTGGACACAAAAAAAGCATTTTGTTACTCATATTAGCTGTATAGCTTGGTCACATGAAAGTAATCAGAATAAATATTGACCAGGGTGATATTTCAAAATGTATCATTAAGTGTCAATCCCCTTGAACAGAGGCGTGGTCTGAAAAACTCAACATTAAAAATCAATCAACGCTTTACATTGCCAAAATAGTGTACTCTAATAGTGTTGAGCATCGTCAGATTAACTGTGCTCTAGCCCCAGTGGGGTTTTGATTATAAAGTTTAACATTACATCAATGGAGTAAGCAATTGTGTGATATGCAGAATTTCAATGTAATGCTAAACCAATTCAATAACTTTAACACCAGCTCAAAATTCAGCGTAAAAACACGGGAGTCTAGTCTAAAGTTACACAGCTTATAAAGGATCATGTTTGCATTAAGTTGTTTATTTTTTTATATACAGTATATGTGTGCATTTAAGGTACCATTCTGGCAGCGAGAGCGATGCTGAACTAAATGAAGATAAATGTATTGCTGACTGGTTTGTTCAATGAACCAATCAGATAAGAGTAAACCGAGAGTCAGCGAGGAGCTCAATTGATTGGCTACATGAAGGTGGACCCGCCTTCCTTGCAAAACTCAGTGAGTGAATTGTGGTAAGAAACAGAATGACAATGAAAACACCAAGACTTAAAACGCAGTACCCAGCTTTATTTAGCATATTAAAAGCTACATCTAAATGGGATATGCTAGGGGTGTGACAAGACACTCATCTCACGAGATTTTTACATAGGGCCTAGTATTTTTAAGAAATCCACAATGATGAAATACATGACTAGAAATTAAAAATTGTTTGTAGGTGCATTTGAAATGTTTTAACTGATCGTCTTGTAATGAATGTCATATGAATGATCATATACAGTAAAAGACAGCAGTACTGGATTCTTTCCTGTATGATTGTCTCTTCAGACTTTCTGCACATGAGCTTCTTTTGACCTCCGAACTGAACTCCTTCCCACAAATTGATCAGATATCAAGTGCAAACAACAACCATAATTAAAGTAGTCAATTTTCAAAGTGCAAATACTGTAAAGACCAACATATTTCTTCAAGCATAAAAGATACAGAGCTAAGAGATGGTTACAACTAGATAGCTTTCATATAATGAGAAATTCTCATGCCTAAGGGATCCGCTTTCAAACAGCGGTAACGTATTGATATCGCGTTTGAATGCGCGTTCCCTTTTACTTTCAATTTCGTGATCATGCGTATAGGCTACTCTGTGATTAGGTGCTGAACGCACATTTTCAAATATAAGTCTGGAGCTGATGGTCCAGTGGGTTAAACCACTGAACTGATATGCAGAAGGTTGCTGGTTCGATCCCAGCGGTCTCCACCAGTGTGTCCTTGAGCAAGGCACTTTACTCCATGTTGCTCCAGGGGGATTGTCCCTGTAATAAGGGCACTGTAAGTCACTTTGGATAAAAGCGTCTGCCAAATGCATAAATGTAAATGTAAGTCTGGCGCTTCTGCTGTGCAACCAAATCTCTGTCTTTTCCACTAATATGTAACACACGCTGAATTTGAGCGTTTCACTAACACGTAACACACTCATAACACACGCTTGTCTCCTCGTCACGTGATCAGTGCTGCGAACAGCTCGTTCTAGATGAGCTGATGGAATTAAAGCGACTGTTATGATTATCCACCTGAATTAAATTGTTTTTATTTATATAAAAAGCAAAACTAGAGTGGAAGCATAATATAAACTTCACCCTCACACTCCATCATGACCAGGTCATGAGAATATGACAAGACAGCTTTTCACCTAGACGAGAAATCTCGTCACAGTTTAGTCTCGCGAGATCTCGTCACACCCCTAGTATATGCTGTAAAGTCAAATATGTGAAAAACAAAATGGGTACAGAGTGTACAGAATACAGTGCTTTTTATGACTTGCGAATCCAACAATAACATAGACTATATATAGATAATATAGACCGAGCACCCATTTATGCTTGTCCCAAAGCCTGATTTACCCACCATATTGAAAGATTTGCAGTTAGGTTACATGTGTGAGATTTTAAGAAGAAATTTCAGCAATTTTAAAGCAGTTCTTTAGTCATAAACACAACGTTTCAATAGTACCATCAGGACTAGTGCTGTAATTTGTAGTTAAATCAACTCTCTTTGCTATATTAAACAATTCCAGACTTATTTTAAGCAATGCATGCAGATCTCGAAATAATTGCTTGAGAAGTTATAATTAAGGTATTTAACTGAAGCTGGAGTTAAACCATCCTGATATGTTTTCATGGTTGAGCGGGTGCCAGCGGGACTTCAGTCGGAGGGTTTGGATCCCTACAAATCTTTAAATCACGGCAGAACAACACAGGGTCCTTGCCAAGACCCAGTTTGAACTGCCACAGATACACAGACTCGTTTGGCTTCAGCTCAAATGAGATTTGTTCTTCCATTTCAGTCGCTTCGTCCCAGCTTTCTGTATCAGTGTTGACATTTGAACCTCCATATTCTGCAGAAAAGGTGAACTGGACCTTCGCAATTAACTTGGCAAGGTCTCCAGTTTCAGATGTGACTGACGTGCCTATCTTCCAGTTGTGTGTGATCTGGGTCATCTTCTCCTTATGGTATCCAACCTTTTTATTGATTTTATTGTTATATGTCATTGTTGTATTGCTTGTATTAGTTAAATTTTTAATATTCTCCCATTTGCCAAAGGCTGGGCCTCTATTTAATGCCAGCCCACCAGGAAGGAAGTTAACAACATCAGGATGAACAGAATGGTCACCCGGTGGTATAAATGACATTGTGAAAAAGGGTAAATTGCTCAAACGTGGACAGCAGAACTCAATTCCCCACTTTGAGGCTGGCTTGAGGAAGCAGAAGCGGCCCCAGTAATAGAGACCGTTTCTGCAGTCGGGAGGCAGGTCATACTCTACAGCATCCGAGTCTTGATTCAGGTCTTTTGTTATTCTGCAAATGCCTATTGCTTGGTAGAATATGAAAAAATAGCCACAGTATGAGAAGTAGTGATCTCCACCCTGGCAGTTGGGATGAAGGCTGAGAACCTTAGCATCGTGGTCTGTCATGAGGTCTTTGACTCTGCGGTAGGAATCGCCCTTAATGACGTAGAAGTAGCCATCATCACCTCCAATGTAATGGTCTCCATTTTGACAGGAAGGGTGCAGACTGAAAATAGAGATGTCTGAACCTTTATTTAAATCATTTGTCTTCATAAAGCAGCCGAGATCAGAGCGGATTATATAATTGTATTGGCCCTTTGAACAGATGTCACTGCCTTTTGCTTTGCTCCTGGGAATAATGCCTGGCATCGTGTCTGAACCTGCAACACACAATAAGACGATCATTCAATCTCCACACCAAATGAATGCTGTTATTCTAGTCCTTCTATAGATTGAGCTCACGATTACCAAAACAGCTTTATATATGAGGGAGGAAACATGAACGCTAACTGAAGATATAATGCTGAGCATTTGTTTCAATGCATTTAATCATCTAGCAGAAGAAACACATACAGCACACCTCTTGAACTTGAGGATTTTTCAGAAAACTTTCATGTTTGGTCTTACTTTGATCAGGACTTTGAGTTGGTTTTTCAGCATCTTGAGTTGGCATTTGTTGCCTTGGTTACTCATTGTTTGATTATGACATGCACCTGTTTCTCATTTCCGTTCATTAGTCTGTCTTTGTAGATATAGCCCTGTGTTTGCTCTGTTCATTGTCTGATCTCGTCATTATAAAGTGCTTGTTCTGTTCGCCGTGTTTTTAGTATTCTGTTATTCTGAGAAGTTATTTTGAGTTGGTTTTCATTAAATTGGTCATTAAAAATTTTTAATTTACAGATTCTCATGAAATTTTGCAGGGAGTGCAGAATTATTAGGCAAGTTGTATTTTTGAGGATTAATTTTACAACATTAATAATTAAACAACAACCATGTTGTCAATGAACACAAAAAACTCATTAATATCAAAGCTGAATATTTTTGAAAGTGGTTTTTAGTTTTAGCTATTTTAGGGGGATATCTGTGTGTGCAGGTGACTATTACTGTGCATAATTATTAGGCAACTTAACAAAAAACAAATTTATACCAATTTCAATTATTTATTTTTACCAGTGAAACCAATATAACATCTCAACATTCACAAATATACATTTCTGACATTCAAAAACCAAACAAAAACAAATCAGTGACCAATATAGCCACCTTTCTTTGCAAGGACACTCAAAAGCCTGCCATCCATGGATTCTGTCAGTGTTTTGATCTGTTCACCATCAACATTGCGTGCAGCAGCAACCACAGCCTCCCAGACACTGTTCAGAGAGTTGTACTGTTTTCCCTCCTTGTAAATCGCACATTTGATGATGGACCACAGGTTCTCAATGGGGTTCAGATCAGGTGAACAAGGAGGTCATATCATTAGATTTTCTTCTTTTATACCCTTTCTTGCCAGCCACGCTGTGGAGTACTTGGACGCGTGTGATGGAGCATTGTCCTGCATGAAAATCATGTTTTTCTTGAAGGATGCAGACTTCTTCCTGTACCACTGCTTGAAGAAGGTGTCTTCCAGAAACTGGCAGTAGGACTGGGAGTTGAGCTTGACTCCATCCTCAACCCGAAAAGGCCCCACAAGCTCATCTTTGATGATACCAGCCCAAACCAGTACTCCACCTCCACCTTGCTGGCGTCTGAGTCGGACTGGAGCTCTCTGCCCTTTACCAATCCAGCCACGGGCCCATCCATCTGGCCCATCAAGACTCACTCTCATTTCATCAGTCCATAAAACCTTAGAAAAATCTTGAGATATTTCTTGGCCCAGTCTTGACGTTTCAGCTTGTGTGTCTTGTTCAGTGGTGGTCGACTTTCTGCCTTTCTTACCTTGGCCATGTCTCTGAGTATTGCACACCTTGTGCTTTTGGGCACTCCAGTGATGTTGCAGCTCTGAAATATGGCCAAACTGGTGGCAAGTGGCATCTTGGCAGCTGCACGATTGACTTTTCTCAGTTCACGGGCAGTTATTTTGCGCCTTGGTTTTTCCACACGCTTCTTGCGACCCTGTTGACTATTTTGAATGAAACGCTTGATTGTTCGATGATCACGCTTCAGAAGCTTGGCTATTTTAAGACTGCTGCATCCCTCAGCAATATATCTCACTATTTTTGACTTTTCTGAGCCTGTCAAGTCCTTCTTTTGACCCATTTTGCCAAAGGAAAGGAAGTTGCCTAATAATTATGCACACCTGATATAGGGTGTTGATGTCATTAGACCACACCCCTTCTCATTACAGAGATGCACATCACCTAATATGCTTAATTGGTAGTAGGCTTTCCAGCCTATACAGCTTGGAGTAAGACAACATGCATAACGAGGATGATGTGGTCAAAATACTCATTTGCCTAATAATTCTGCACTCCCTGTATCATCTAGAGCAGGGGTTTTCAAACTGTGGGTGATGCCGTCACTTTCACGTTTCAGTGAAAATTTTTGTATGATATACCAACGTTAAATAGAAATCGTTATATTACTAAGTGTAGATTTTAAATCTCAAAGGCTGTGATATAATGATATATATATATCAGCATTGTGTTTCATAAAGCACTTGTGTGTGACTTGTGATAACAGTTTTCAGTGTCTCGGTTCATTATTAAGTGGCTCATTACACATTATTAAGGAGAAGAAACTTAATCACTGCGCTGTATTCTGCATGAGATCGCATTACAGCGGAGAATTCAAATGTAAGGCTGATTCGGGTCTGACCTGCGTTTCCCAAAAGCATCATGAGCTCAGTTGATCATAGAGACCATTGGTGGAGAATGGGAAATGCATTCATCTCTGTCGTCTGTTCAACTCATTGCAAGTTGGTATTGCAATTAAATCTATGTCATTCATATTTACTAAAAAACTAATGCCTCCCACCCCACATTCATAAAATAATGTAAATGTTTTGGTGGGTCACAGCAAGTGGGAGCCAGAGCCAAGGTGGAGCACAGCGAGTAGGGGGTGAGGCAAATCACAGCGAGTGGGAGGGGGTGAGGCGGAGCACGGCGAGTGGGAGGGGGGTGAGGCGGAGCACGGCGAGTGGGAGGGGGGTGAGGCGGAGCACGGCGAGTGGACGGGGGGTGAGGCGGAGCACGACGAGTGGACGGGGGGGTGAGGCGGAGCACGACGAGTGGATGGGGGGGTGAGGCGGAGCACAGCGAGTGGACGGGAGGTGAGGCGGAGCACGGCGAGTGGACGGGGGGGTGAGGCGGAGCACGTCGAGTGGACGGGGGGTGAGGCGGAGCACGGCGAGTGGGAAGGGGGTGAGGCGGAGCACGGCGTGTGGATGGGGGGGTGAGGCGGAGCACGGCGAGTGGACGGGGGGGTGAGGCGGAGCACGGCGAGTGGACGGGGGTGAGGCGGAGCACGGCGAGTGGACGAGGGTGAGGCGGAGCACGGCGAGTGGACGGGAATGCAGAGCCCGGCGAGTGGAAGGGGGGTGAGGCGGAGCACAGCGAGTGGACGGTGGTGAGGCACGGAGCACGGCGAGTGGTCGGGGGGTGAGGCAGAGCATAACGAGTGGACGGGGGTGAGGCAGAGCACGGCGAGTGGTCGGGGGGTGAGGCGGAGCACGGGAGTGGATGGGAATGCAGAGCATGGCGAGTGGTCGGTGGGTGAGGCGGAGCATGGGAGTGGACGGGAATGCAGAGCATGGCGAGTGGTCGGTGGGTGAGGCGGAGCATGGGAGTGGACGGGAATGCAGAGCATGGTGAGTGGGCGGGGGGTGAGGCGGAGCATGGGAGTGGACGGGAATGCAGAGCATGGCGAGTGGTCGGTGAGTGAGGCACGGAGCACGGCGAGTGGGCGGGGGGTGAGGCACGGAGCACGGCGAGTGGTCGGGGGGTGAGGCGGAGCACGGGAGTGGACGGGAATGCAGAGCACGGCGAGTGGTCAGGGGGTGAGGCGGAGCACGGGAGTGGACGGGAATGCAGAGCATGGCGAGTGGTCGGGGGGTGAGGCACGGAGCACGGCGAGTGGGCGGGGGGTGAGGCGGAACACGGCGAGTGGGCGGGGGGTGAGGTGGAGCATGGCGAGTGGACGGGGGATGAGTTGGAGCACAGCGAGTTGGCGGGGGTGAGGCACAGAGCATGGCGAGTGGGTGGGGGTGAGGCGGAGCACGGCAAGTGGACAGGGGGTGAGGCGGAGCACGGCGAGTGGACAGGGGATGAGGCAGAGCACAGCGAGTGGACAGGGGGTGAGGCGGAGCACGGCGAGTGGACGAGGGTGAGGCGGAGCACGGCGAGTGGACGGGGGTGAGGCGGAGCATGGCGAGTGGACGGGAATGCAGAGCCCGGCGAGTGGAAGGGGGGTGAGGCGGAGCACAGCGAGTGGACGGTGGTGAGGCGGAGCATAGAAAGTGGGACGGGGGTGAGGCAGAGCATAGTAAGTGGGACGGGGGTGAGGCGGAGCATAACGAGTGGACGGGGGTGAGGCGGAGCATAACGAGTGGACGGGGGTGAGGCGGAGCACAGCGAGTGGGCGGGGGGTGAGGCGGAGCACAGCGAGTGGACGGGGGGTGAGGCGGAGCACGGCGAGTGTGTGGGGGGTGAGGTGGAGCACAGCGAGTGGGTGGGAATGCAGAGCCCGGCGAGTGGAAGGGGGGTGAGGCTGAGCACAGCGAGTGGATGGTGGTGAGGCGGAGCATAGCAAGTGGGACGGTGGTGAGGCAGAGCATAGCAAGTGGGCGGGGGGTGAGGCGGAGCACAGCGAGTGGACGGGGGGGTGAGGCGGAACATGGCGAGTGGACGTGGGTGAGGTGGAGCATGGCGAGTGGACGGGAATGCAGAGCCCGGCGAGTGGACGGTGGTGAGGCGGATCATAGCAAGTGGGACGGGGGTGAGGCAGAGCATAACGAGTGGACGGGGGGTGAGGCGGAGCACAGCGAGTGGGCTGGGGGGTGAGGTGGAGCACAGCGAGTGGACGGGGGGTGAGGCGGAGCACAGCGAGTGGACGGGGGGTGAGGCGGAGCACAGCGAGTGGACGGGGGTGAGGCGGAGCATAGCAAGTGGGACGGGGGTGAGGCAGAGCATAACGAGTGGACGGGGGTGAGGCGGAGCACAGCGAGTGGACGGGGGTGAGGCGGAGCACGGCGAGTGGGAGGGGGGTGAGGCGGAGCACGGCGAGTGGGCGGGGGGTGAGGCAGAGCACGGCGAGTGGACGGGGGTGAGGCGGAGCACGGCGAGTGGGAGGGGGGTGAGGCGGAGCACGGCGAGTGGGCGGGGGGTGAGGCAGAGCACGGCGAGTGGGCGGGGGGTGAGGCGGAGCACAGCGAGTCGTCGGGGGGTGAGGCACGGAGCACGGCGAGTGGTCAGGGGGTGAGGCGGAGCATGGGAGTGGACGGGAATGCAGAGCATGGCGAGTGGTCGGTGGGTGAGGCAGAGCACGGCGAATGGACAGGGGGTGAGGCAGAGCACGGCGAGTGGACAGGGGGTGAGGCAGAGCACGGCGAATGGACAGGGGGTGAGGCAGAGCACGGCGAATGGACAGGGGGTGAGGCACAGCACAGCGAGTGGACAGGGGGTGAGGCAGAGCACGGCGAATGGACAGGGGGTGAGGCAGAGCACGGCGAATGGACAGGGGGTGAGGCACAGCACAGCGAGTGGACAGGGGGTGAGGCAGAGCACGGCGAATGGACAGGGGGTGAGGCAGAGCACAGCAAGTGGACAGGGGGTGAGGCAGAGCACGGCGAGTGGACAGGGGGTGAGGCAGAGCACAGCGAGTGGACAGGGGGTGAGGCACAGCACAGCGAGTGGACAGGGGGTGAGGCAGAGCACGGCGAATGGACAGGGGGTGAGGCAGAGCACAGCGAGTGGACAGGGGGTGAGGCAGAGCACGGCGAGTGGACAGGGGGTGAGGCAGAGCACGGCGAGTGGACAGGGGGTGAGGCACAGCACAGCGAGTGGACAGGGGGTGAGGCAGAGCACGGCGAATGGACAGGGGGTGAGGCAGAGCACGGTGAGTGGGCGGGGGGTGAGGCGGAGCACGGCGAGTGGGCGGGGGGTGAGGCACTGAGCATGGCGAGTGGGCGGGGGGTGAGGCGGAGCACGGCGAGTGGACGGGGGTAAGGTGGAGCATGGCGAGTTGACGGGGGTGAGGCGGAGCATGGCGAGTGGGCGGGGGGTGAGGCGGAGCACGGCGAGTGGACGGGGGTGAGGCGGAGCATGGCGAGTGGACGGGGGTGAGGCGGAGCACGGCGAGTGGACGGGGGTGAGGCACGGAGCACGACGAGTGGATGGGGGTGAGGCGGAGCACGGCGAGTGGACAGGGGGTGAGGCAGAGCACGGCGAGTGGGCGGGGGGTGAAGCGGAGCACGGCGAGTGGGCGGGGGGTGAGGCACGGAGCACGGCGAGTGGACGGGGGTGAGGCGGAGCACGGCGAGTGGGCGGGGGGTGAAGCGGAGCACGGCGAGTGGGCGGGGGGTGAGGCACGGAGCACGGCGAGTGGACGGGGGTTTATGGCGGAGCAAGGCGAGTGGACGGGGTGAGGCGGAGCACGGCGAGTGGACGGGGGTGAGGCGGAGGAAGGCGAGTGGACGGGGGTGAGGCGGAGCACGGCGAGTGGACGGGGGTGAGGCGGAGCACGGCGAGTGGACGGGGGTGAGGCGGAGCAAGGCGAGTGGGCGGGGGGTGAGGCGGAGTACGGCAAGTGGGCGGGGGGAGGCGGAGCACGGCGAGTGGGTGTGTATTTTTTATACACTACAAAAAAATGGCTTCTTGTCAGGAGCAGCTGGGGTTCGGTGTCTTGCTCATAGACACCTTCACACTTGGTCAGGTGAAACCAGGGACAGAACCACCAATCTTCCGGTTTGGAGCCAACCCACATCAACCACTGAGTAAAATGACATAAGTAATTTTTTCTTGTTTTCTTTAAAATAAAATAAAAATTAAGTGTTTTACTTAAAACAAATAAAATGATCTGCTAATGAGGTAAGAAAAATAATCTTGTTTCTGATTGAAATCTTATTTCTGTCCCAAATAAGATTCTTTTTTATTGATTATTGGCAGATCATTTTATAAAAATTTTAGTAATTAAGTAAAAATTCACTTATTAAAATTCACTTACCCACCCCCCAAATGACAAAAAAATATCTTATGTCATTATCGAGTAAATGCATCTTGATTTAAGAATTTTAGATTTTTGGACTGAAAACAAAGGGGGGATTCTAAATAAGAAGAGCATTTTTTGCAGTGTATTTAAAATGTCTCTAATGCAAAAAAAGCCCTCAGTATTAGAAACACACTTACCTGTGTGACTGTAGCCGGAGTCAGAAGAGCAGCTTCTCCTCGATCGAGTCTGAAAGATGTGTGTCTGACAGGTTTCTGTCTTATATAAAGCTCATCAGAGGGCTGGACACACACACACACACACACACACACACACAGAGACAGACCTGTCAGCACAGGAGTTACCAACAGTCCCTGCAATCCATTTTCCACAGTCTGTTCAGAAACGGCTTTTGAATTTTGATGAAACTATCAAAGTTAATGAAGCCAAATGGTGACGTGAAAGGACTTTGTCATGGTTGGTTTCGGGTTTTGTTTGTGTTCATGTCTTTTATTTTGTGTTCATACTCTTAGTTATGCTTCCTGTCTTCCCCTTTATGTGTCAATTGTTATGGTGTTTTTGGTCATGAGTCCCATGTTCCTATTGGTTCTTTGTCTTATGTGTCTCATTTTGATTGTTTCATTGTGTTCAGTGGTTTCTTGTTTGGTTATTAGTCTCTCTCTCTCTCTCTCTCTCTCTCTCTCTCTCTCTCTCTCTCTCTCTCTCTCTCTCTCTCTCTCTCTCTCTCTCTCTCTCTCTCTCTCTCTCTCTCTCTCTCTGTGTGTGAGTGTGTGTGTGTGTTCACTTGCAGTTCATAGTTTTGGCTTTCAAAAAACTGCACATGGGTTGGTCAAGCTTGCCTACTGTGAAAATGCGCTATAGTATGTTGAATAGCAAGATTTAAAATAAAACCTTAAATACAAACATACATATATGTGCAGGGAAAAAAGAGTTTTTTTTCAGATTGTTAAATTAACATGATAATACATGACTTGATAAGGCAAAACATTCCTGTGTGAACATGACTTGATTCGGCAAAACATTCCTGTGCGAACATGACTTGATTCGGCAAAACATTCCTGTGTGAACATGCTGACGAGTGAGATTTCTCCCCTCCTATTAAAAACTCATAAGTTCTCGAAATGAAACATCCAACAGCCAGATAAAAGCACTGTCACAATAATTTTATTAAAAAGAAACAGATCCATTTTATTCAGAGGCCCGAACTGAGCAAAAAGAAGAATAAGAAAAAGAAAAGCAGAAAAGAAAAGCAATTTGTTGCAGAGGCTGATATTTGAGATCCACAGGAGTATAAACATGAGGAAACACAAAGGCCAAATTGCCTTAATCATTCATCACAATCATCACAATGAGTAAAACCAAAGAATATAGTTCTGATGTGCAGCAAAAGATTGTTGAGCTTCACAAAATATAAAGTGGTTGTAAGAAAATAGCTAAAGTATTGAAAATTCCCATTTACACCATCAGGGCAATAATGAAGATGTCAACTAAAGATGTAAAGAATCCGCCTGGAAGAGGATGTGTCTATATTGTCTTAAAGGGATAGTTCACCCAAAAATGAAAATTATACCATGATTTACTCACCCTCAAGCCATGGTGTATATATGACATTCTTCTTTCAAGCGAACACAATCGGAGTTGTATTAAAGGCCCACTTTATATCAGGTGGCCTTAACTACTTTTGTACATTAAAAAATAAGTACAAAATATTTATTGTGTTCATATTGTATTGCAAAACACTTTTGCTGATATTCAGATGGTAAAGGGTAGAGTTAGGGACAGTGGACGGGGGATGAGGCGGAGCACGGCGAGTGGACTGGGGTGAGGCGAAGCACGGCGAGTGGACTGGGGTGAGGCGGAGCACGGCGAGTGGACTGGGGTGAGGCGAAGCACGGCGAGTGGACTGGGGTGAGGCGAAGCACGGCGAGTGGACGGGGGGTGAGGCGGAGCACGGCGAGTGGACGGGGGGTGAGGCGGAGCACAGCGAGTGGACAGGGGGTGAGGCGAAGCACAGCGAGTGGACGGGGGGTGAGGCGGAGCACAGCGAGTGGACGGGGGGTGAGGCGGAGCACAGCGAGTGGACGGGGGGTGAGGCGGAGCACAGCGAGTGGACGGGGGGTGAGGCGGAGCACAGCGAGTGGACGGGGGGAGAGGCGGAGCACAGCGAGTGGACGGGGGGTGAGGCGGAGCACGGCGAGTGGACGGGGGGGCGGAGCACAGCGAGTGGACGGGGGGGGCGGAGCACAGCGAGTGGACGGGGGGTGAGGTGGAGCACGGCGAGTGGATGGGGGGGAGGCGGAGCACGGCGAGTGGACGGGTGGGAGGCGGAGCACAGCGAGTGGACGGGGGGTGAGGCGAAGCACAGCGAGTGGAGTTAATTTCCATGCAACGGCCTGTCGCTGAGAAACACGGAGTTTGAGCTCCTCCAAAGATTCTCTATTGGGTTTAGGTCTGGAGACTGGCTAGGCCACGCCAGAACCTTGATATGCTTCTTACAGAGCCACTCCTTGGTTATCCTGGCTGTGTGCTTCGGGTCATTGTCATGTTGGAAGACCCAGCCTCGACCCATCTTCAATGCTCTAACTGAGGGAAGGAGGTTGTTCCCCAAAATCTGGCCATACATGGCCCCGGTCATCCTCTCCTTAATACAGTGCAGTCGCCCTGTCCCATGTGCAGAAAAACACCCCCAAAGCATGATGCTGCCCCACCCATGCTTCACAGCAGGGATGGTGTTCTTGGGATGGTACTCATCATTCTTCTTCCTCCAAACACGTTTAGTGGAATTATGACCAAAAAGTTCTATTTTGGTCTCATCTGACCACATGACTTTCTCCCATGACTCCTCTGGATCATCCAAATGGTCATTGGCAAACTTAAGACGGGCCTTGACATGTGCTGGTTTAAGCAGGGGAACCTTCCGTGCCATGCATGATTTCAAACCATGACGTCTTAGTGTATTACCAACAGTAACCTTGGAAACGGTGGTCCCAGCTCTTTTCAGGTCATTGAGCAGCTCCTCCCGTGTAGTTCTGGGCTGATTTCTCACCTTTCTTAGGATCATTGAGACCCCACGAGGTGAGATCTTGCATGGAGCCCCAGTCCGAGGGAGACTGACAGTCATGTTTAGCTTCTTCCATTTTCTAATGATTGCTCCAACAGTGGACCTTTTTTCACCAAGCTGCTTGGCAATTTCCCCGGAGCCCTTTCCAGCCTTGTGGAGGTGTACAATTTTGTCTCTAGTGTCTTTGTTAACTTGAATTTCACTTGCAGTTCATAGTTTTGGCTTTCAAAAAACTGCACATGGGTTGGTCAAGCTTGCCTACTGTGAAAATGCGCTATAGTATGTTGAATAGCAAGATTTAAAATAAAACCTTAAATACAAACATACATATATGTGCAGGGAAAAAAGAGTTTTTTTCAGATGTTTAAATTAACATGATAATACATGACTTGATAAGGCAAAACATTCCTGTGTGAACATGCTGATGAGTGAGATTTCTCCCCTCCTATTAAATTAAATTAAATTTAGATTAAATTCTTCTTTCAAGCGAACACAATCGGAGTTGTATTAAAGGCCCCACTTTATATCAGGTGGCCTTAACTACTTTTGTACATTAAAAAATAAGTACAAAATATGTATTGTGTTCATATTGTATTGCAAAACACTTTTGCTGATATTGAGATGGTAAAGGGTAGAGTTAGGGACAGTGGACGGGGGATGAGGCGGAGCACGGCGAGTGGACGGGGGATGAGGCGGAGCACGGCGAGTGGACTGGGGTGAGGCGAAGCACGGCGAGTGGACGGGGGATGAGGCGGAGCACGGCGAGTGGACTGGGGTGAGGCGAAGCACAGCGAGTGGACGGGGGTGAGGCGGAGCACAGCGAGTGGACGGGGGGTGAGGCGGAGCACAGCGAGTGGACGGGGGGTGAGGCGGAGCACAGCGAGTGGATGGGGGTGAGGCGGAGCACAGCGAGTGGACGGGGGGGTGAGGCGGAGCACAGCGAGTGGACGGGGGGTGAGGCGGAGCACAGCGAGTGGACAGGGGGTGAGGCGGAGCACAGCGAGTGGATGGGGGGTGAGGCGGAGCACAGCAAGTGGACGGGGGGTGAGGCGGAGCACAGCGAGTGGACGGGGGGTGAGGCGGAGCACGGTGAGTGAACGGGGGGGTGAGGTGAAGCACAGTGAGTGGACGGGGGGTGAGGCGGAGCACAGCGAGTGGACGGGGGGTGAGGCGGAGCACGGTGAGTGAACGGGGGGTGAGGCGAAGCACAGTGAGTGGACGGGGGGTGAGGCGGAGCACAGCGAGTGGACGGGGGGTGAGGCGGAGCACAGCGAGTGGACGGGGGTGAGGCGAAGCACAGCGAGTGGACGGGGGGTGAGGCGGAGCACGGCGAGTGGACGAAGGGTGAGGCGGAGCAAGGCGAGTGGACAGGGGTGAGGTGGAGCACAGCGAGTGGGAGGGGGGTGAGGCGGAGCACAGCGAGTGGACGGGGGTGAGGTGAAGCACAGTGAGTGGACGGGGGGTGAGGCGGAGCACAGCGAGTGGACGGGGGGTGAGGCGGAGCACGGTGAGTGAACGGGGGGTGAGGCGAAGCACAGTGAGTGGACGGGGGGTGAGGCGGAGCACAGCGAGTGGACGGGGGGTGAGGCGGAGCACAGCGAGTGGACGGGGGTGAGGCGAAGCACAGCGAGTGGACGGGGGGTGAGGCGGAGCACGGCGAGTGGACGAAGGGTGAGGCGGAGCAAGGCGAGTGGACAGGGGTGAGGTGGAGCACAGCGAGTGGGAGGGGGGTGAGGCGGAGCACAGCGAGTGGACGGGGGTGAGGCGAAGCACAGCGAGTGGACGGGGGGTGAGGCGGAGCACAGCGAGTGGACGGGGGGTGAGGCGGAGCACAGCGAGTGGACGGGGGTGAGGCGAAGCACAGCGAGTGGACGGGGGGTGAGGCGGAGCACAGCGAGTGGACGGGGGGTGAGGCGGAGCACGGCGAGTGGACGGAGGGTGAGGCGGAGCACGGCGAGTGGACGGGGGGTGAGGCGGAGCACGGCGAGTGGACAGGGGTGAGGTGGAGCACAGCGAGTGGGAGGGGGGTGAGGTGGCACACCCTAAGAAAATGCTCTCTCTTTAGCTAAGTTTGTACTATTATAAACGTACTGTTTATTTTGATAAATAAAAGAATATATTTCAAAAATACAGAAACTTTTTTAAAGTAAAGATTCTGAAAGCATTGAATAAAATCCCATAATAATTTAATAAAGCTTTACAGTAGTAACAAATAAAATTATATTATATTATTATCACCAAATTTTTAAATGTGATGGTTTCATAATAAATATGATGACTATCTCTAAGGTTGACAATCAACTTAATATATTATAATGTTTATTATTATGTTAAATATGGTACCTTTTACTCCAATCACCATACTTTAACATAATCTTCCGTTATTGAAAAACTGTTGCTTTATTTGATTTGAACAAAACTGAAAATCATTAACAAGATCTACCAATTACAACAACATTAATTGAATTAGCACTAAAGCCTAACAATTGTATTTTTCAATATGATTGTAAAAGGTTTGTTATTTATTCTCTATATTAAGATGATACTCAAGCCCCTTATAGAGCCCCTTTTTTGGTTTGGGCCAAAAAGGTTTATGTCAAGCCCTGATTGTAATGCTCTTCTAGCGGGTCTTCCGGCATGCAAAACCTTGCAACTGATCCAGAACGCAGTGGTGAGGGTGATGTTTAACGAGCTGAAGAGAGCGCACGTCCCGCCTCTCTTCATCAGTCTCCACTGGCTACCAATAGCCGCTCGCATCAAATTTAATATATATATATATATTCGTGGTGGGCCGTTATCGGCATTAACGTGCCGCGTTAACGTGAGACTCTTATCGGGCGATAAAAAATATTGCGTTAATCTATTCTCAAAGTTGGGTTGGGAGCTGGGTCTATACTACGCAAGCTATGATGACTTTCACCTTGATAGTTTAGTGCGGATGTACACCTAGCCGAATTGAACGAGTCTTCGAAACTGTGTGAATGCCTACTAGTGTTGTCAAAAATATCCATATTTCGCTATGTATCGATACTGAAATATCTGAAACGATACAATACTCATTTTCTACAGTATCGATATATCAGCTGCGCTCTCCTCTCCGACCGATAGCGAGTGACCCGCACCGCCTCCTCTCATTCAGTCCGGTTAATCCTCTGAACATTGCGAACGTCAAGTCAAGTCAAGTCAACTTTATTTATATAGCGCTTTTAACAATGTAGATTGTCTCAGAGCAGCTTTACAGTGTTAAACAGCAAAATAATGCAGCATAATTTTATTCAGCTGTATAGTCATTTGATGTCATCAGTTTAAATTTCCATACGGTGACAGTGTGGGCTTTAGATCAATAATTAGATCAGTAATATATGGTTCATTATTATATGGTTCATTTAGTTTATTAATTAGATTTATTTCGATGTTTAGTTTAAAAATGTTAGTGTCCCCAACTGAGCACGCCAAGCCAGAGGCAACAGTGGCAAGGAAACCCAAACCCCATCAGGTGACCTAATGGAGGAAAATAAACCTTGGAGAAACCAGACTCAGTCGGGGTGCCAGTTCTCCTCTGGCCAATTAACAAACAGCGTAGTATTATTATTATTATTCTGCCAGCTTTACAGGTCAGAGGTCATTATAGATCGGAATATTCGAAGGACCGGAGGCAACACGCTGGAGACGGGTTAATTGTGGATGACATATCGATTTAAGTATTATTTAATTGTAATATTCGAACAATCGGAGTCATCACGCTGGAGACAGGTTTATTAAGATGCCGTGTCGATGAGGCAGTTGCAGGGGGAGACTAATTGACAACAATGCTAGGAAGACTGTTCCAGAGTTTAGGAGCTAAATAGGAAAAGGATCGACCGCCTGCAGTTGATTTGGATATTCTCGGTATGATCAACTGGCCAGAGTTTAGAGATCGCAGTAGAGGTGATGGAGTATAATGTGTTAAGAGCTCGCTCAAGTATTGGGGAGCTAAACCATTTAGTGCTTTGTAAGTAATAAGCAAGATTTTAAAATGTATGCGATGTTTAATAGGCAGCCAGTGCAATGTTGACAGAACTGGGCTAATATGGTCACACTTCCTGGTTCTAGTAAGAACTGGAGCTGCTGCGTTTTGGACCAGCTGGAGTTGTTTTTTATTAAGTGAGCAGGGCAACCACCCAGTAGAGCATTACAATAATCTAGCCTTGAGGTCATGAACGCATGAACTAACTGTTCAGCATTTTGCATTGAGAACATGTGCAGTAATTTAGATATATTTTTAAGATGGTAGAATGCAGTTTTACAGATGCTCGAAACGTGGCTTTCAAACGAAAGATTGGTATCAAAGAGCACTCCCAGGTTCCTCACTGACCACGAGCACTGGACAGAGCAGCATCAAGTGTTAGACAGTATTCTAGGACTACTTGTGGAGCTTTTTTGTCCAATAATTAAAAATTCAGTTTTTTCTGAATTGAGTTGCAGGAAATTACAGGTCATCCAATGTTTTATGGCGGCTATGCATTCCGTTAATTTTGTGAATTGGTAAGTTTCTTCAGGGCGTGAAGAAATATAGAGCTGAGTATCGTCAGCATAACAATGAAAACTAACGCCATGCTTCCTAATAATTTCTCCCAGTGGTAGCATGTACAAGGTGAAGAGCAGCGGTCCTAGCACTGAGCCTTGCGGTACTCCATACTGAACTTTTGATCGGTGTGACATCTCTTCATTTACTGCTACATACTGATAACGATCACATAGGTATGATTTAAACCATGACAAGGCAATTCCACTAATGCCTACATAATTTTCGAGTCTATTCAAAAGAATGTTGTGATCGATAGTATCAAATGCAGCGCTAAGATCGAGTAACACTAATAGAGAGATACAGCCACGATCGGATGATAAGAGTAAATCATGTGTAACTCTGATGAGAGCAGTCTCAGTGCTATGATACGGTCTAAATCCTGACTGGAAATCCTCACAGATACCATTTCTTTCTAAAAAGGAACATAATTGTGAAGACACTGCCTTTTCAAGTATTTTTGACAGAAAGGGTAGATTTGAGATTGGTCTATAATTGACAAATTCTGTAGGATCAAGTTGCGTTTTTTTAATAAGTGGTTTAATAATAGCCAACTTAAAAGTTTTCGGTACATATCCTAATGACAAAGATGAATGAATGATATTAAGAAGAGGATCTATGACCTCTGGTAGCATCTCTTTTAATAGCCTAGTCGGTACAGGGTCAAGCATACATGTTGTTGATTTTGATGATTTAACGAGTTTAGCCAATTCTTCTTCTCCTATAGCAGTGTGTGTGTGTGTGTGTGTGTGTGTGTTCTCCTATAGCAGTGAATGAGTGTAATTTTTCCTCAGTGACACTACAATGCTCTGTCTGATGTGATACTGTAGTAGACGGCTGCATGGTTAAAATTTTCTTCCTAATATTATCAATCTTACATGTGAAGAAGTTCATAAAGTCATTACAGCTGTGCTGTTTACAATCATCAGAAGTTGAAGCTTTATTTTTTGTTAATTTAGCCACTGTATCGAATAAATACCTTGGGTTGTGTTTGTTTTCTTCCAAGAGAGTTGAGAAATAAGCAGATCTAGCAGTTCTTACAGCCTTTCTGTATGTGATCATGTGCTCTTTCCACGAATTACGAAAGACCTCTAGTTTTGTTTTCTTCCAGCTGCGCTCCATTTTTCTGGCTGCTGTTTTAAGGGCCCGGGTGTGCTCGTTGTACCATGGCGTTGGACTATTTTCTTTAATCTTCTTTAACCGCAGAGGAGCAACTGTGTCTAAAGTACTGGAAAAGAGAGAGTCAATAGTTTCTGTTGCAACATCGAGTTCTTCTATGCTATCTGGGATGCTGAGGAGATGATACTGATGAGGAAGATTATTTAAAAAGCAATCTTTAGTAGCGGCAGTGATTGTCCTGCCATTTTTGAAGCGAGGGGGCGGCTTTTCAACCTTAGCTAAATTAATGATATAAAGTAATGATCTGAGATGTCATCGCTCTGCTGCAGAATTTCAACGGTATCAACATTAATTCCATGTGACAATATTAGGTCTAAAGTATGATTATGGCGATGAGTGGGTCCTGACACGTGTTGCCTAACTCCAATAGAGTTTAGTGTATCTTTAAATGCTAATCCTAATACGTCTTTTTCGTTGTCTACATGGATATTAAAATCACCAACAATTAGTACTTTATCTACGGCCAGTACTAATTCTGATAGAAAGTCAGCAAATTCTTTGATAAAGTCTGTATTATGCCCTGGTGGCCTGTATACAGTAGCTAACACCAATGTTGAACGGGTTTTGTCATGTACACTACATAGAGTTACATAAAGCACCAAAACTTCGAAGGAATTATATTTGAAACTAGACTTCTGAGTAATACTGAAGCTACAGAGCTACAAACACAGCAGGAGGCAGACAGGAGCAATGGTAAGTATGGGCAGCACAGAACGTGTGTTCTGTTGGATTTTCCCTCGTGTGTGACCGGTCTGAATTTCGGTTGCACATAACGTTAATTCTACAACTCCAAATCAGAAAAAGTTGGGACAGTATGGAAAACGCAAATAAAAAACAAAAGAAGTGATTTCTAAATTTACTTTGACTTGTATTTCATTGCAGACAATATGAACACACAATATTTCATGTTTTGTCTGGTCAACTTCATGTAATTTGTAAATATGCATCCTTTCCTGTCATTCAGACCTGCAACACATTTAAAAAAAAGTTGGGACAGTAAAGCATTTACCACTTTGTAATGTTGCCATTCCTTTTCACAACACTTAAAAGACGTTTAGGGACTGAAGACACCAAGTGATGAAGTGTTTCAGGTGTAATTTTGTCCCATTCTTCCTGCAAACAAGTCTTAAGGTGGGCAACAGTACGGGGTCTTTGTTGTCGCATTTTGCGCTTCAAAATGCGCCACACATTCTCTATTGGAGACAGGTCGGGACTGCAGGCAGGCCAGTCAAGTACCCGTACCCTCTTCCTCCGCAGCCAGGACTTTGTAATGTGTGCAGAATGTGGTTTTGCATTGTCTTGTTGAAATATGCATGGACGTCCCTGGAAAAGATGTCTTCTTGAAGGCAGCATATTATGCTCCAAAATCTCTATGTACTTTTCAGCATTAATGGTGCCTTCACAGAAGTGCAAGTTACCTTTGCCAAGGGCACTGACACAACCCCATACCATGACAGACCCTGGCTTTTGGACTTGTTGCTGGTAACAGTCTGGATGATCCTTTTCTTCTTTGGTCCGGAGCACACGGCGTCCATTCCTCCCCAAAAATACCTGAAATACTGATTCATCTGACCACGTTTCCACTGTGTGATGGTCCATCCCAGATGCCTCCGAGCCCAAAGAAGTCGACGGCGCTTCTGGACACTGTTAACATAGGGCTTCCTTTTGGCACAGTACAGTTTTAACTGGCATTTGTGGATGTAACTACGTATTGTGGTACTTGACAAAGGTTTGCCAAAGTAGTCCTGAGCCCATGTGGTGATATGGCTTATAGATGAATGACGATTCTTGATGCAGTGCCGCCTGAGGGATCGGAGATCACGGTTGTTCAGCTTAGGCTTGCGCCCTTGTCCTTTACGCACTGAAATTCCTCCAGATTCCTTGAATCTTTTAATTATGTTATGCACTGTTGAATGTGAAATACCCAAATCTCTTCCTATCTTTCTTTGAGGAACATTGTTTTTAAACATTTCAATAATTTTCTCACGTATTTGTTGGCAAACTGGCGATCCTCGGCCCATCTTTGCTCCTAAAGGATTAGACCTTTCTTGGATGCTGCTTTTGTACCAAATCATAATTACAAACACCTGTTGACATCACCTGTTTCAAATCACATCATTATTTAACCATTTTACCTCATTACTAGCCCTAAATTGCTCCTGTCCCAACTTTTTTTAAAATGTGTTGCAGGTCTGAATGACAGGAAAGGATGCATATTTACAAATGACATGAAGTTGACCAGACAAAACATGAAATATTTTGTGTTCATATTGTCTGCAATGAAATACAAGTCAAAGTAAATTTAGAAATCACTTTTATTTGCGTTTTCCATACTGTCCCAACTTTTTCTGATTTGGGGTTGTACTAATTCCCGCAGATTTCGTGCTCGCATCTGAAGCACACACACACATACCGTAATAAAGCCGCCTCTGACATACAAGTGCAAAAATAAGATCCTTTTACCAGCTTATTAATGGTCAAACACACTCCAAAATGTCTCAATGCCCATCTTGGTGAGTTTTAACATAAACGCAGTCGTAACCAGCTCACAGGAACAGTGTTTGGACATGCGTGCGTCAGATCTTAAAGGGACAAAAGTTATTTATTATTCAAACTACAAAAAGACAAACGATAACTTGCGAGCACACATATTCTGAATGCTTTCGGCAGAAATCAAATGAGCCATTTTAATCTAGATTAATTCCAAGATTACAGTGAGATTAATCTAGATTTAAAAAGATGTATCTATGCCCACCGCTAAAAAATGTATCTATGCCCACCACTAATATATATATATATATACAGACCTTTTCCTGGACCATTCCCACCTGGTGGAATGACCTGCCTATCTCAATTCGAGCAAAACACATCTAAAGACACATCTTTTCCAGCACCACTGACCAATCAAGAATAGCACTTTACTCTTCTATTTGTTTTTTTTCTTATTATTTAAAAAAAAAACACTTGCTTTTGCAAGGATCTGGGGTGCAGGGAAGATCTGTCTTGCAACCAATGCGGAGCAACCTCCTGTTAACTGAACCATATTCTGACCAGTTATCCAAGGGCATTGAGAGAAGGGCAGTACAGATGGAGGCACGACAAGCCTACTCAGGCAAGGTGTTCAGGTCAAGGGGTGAAACACCTGAGACCCTGAGATCCCTGCTGATGATGCAGAAGGGTCCCAACAACATGGATGCTCCAAGGAATACCAGCTTGGAAAATCTGCATCACCATAGTTAGTGTAGTTTCTACAGTTGTGGCAAAGCATCTCTAATGTTTGCATCACCTTTTTGTTGAGGATAATCTGCCATCGGACGGATCACTGGTCAAAGACCCAAGCAATGGAAAAAGGACTATGAGAACGGATGCAGAAAGACAGAAGGCTGAAGCCAAAAGAAGATGCAACATTTGCAGAGGACTTTTCAAGTCCAAGTGCAAAGAGCAGGGTCAGCAATGCAGGGCACCTGAACATACACAAAGTAGCCGCTCTTAAGTTTGTCAAGGATGTTCGTCAGTTGGTGGAGGACCAGGGCCAGGAACCAAACCACAGCTCCCCAGACCTCCCAGCTCAACCTACTCAGAGCACAAGAAGAGTCTGTGAACGTAAAAGTCCGGAAGACTTTGAGAGGAAGCCACGCTTGAACCTACTACCAGCAGCAGACCGCAGATGGGCCTAACTGGATAAATACCATCCTGGAAAACACCCTGAAAGGAGATGCAGCGAAGAAGATCGAGATTATGGTTGACGTTGTGTACCAGGCGTGCCACGACACCTTTGGTGCGAAAGAAGTCAAGACTCCCAGGCCACCAGCAGGACCTAGCAGGAGACAGCGCCAGATCAAAGAGCTGTGAGAAGAATTAAAGACACTCTTGACACTGTTTTTATTGTGGCAAGCCAGGACATCTGGAACGTGACTGTAGAAGAAAGTTGATTGTAGGCAGAGAACACAAGGCTATGGTGACTTTAAGCAAAGGCCAACGGTGCACCCTGATGCAAAGACTGACAAACAGAATCCAGTCTACCCCATGTCCTGGTCACAAAGAGCCTCACACTCAGCTCCACTGCGTCTAAGCCCTCTTTTGATCGTTTTTCACTGATTTATTTGAATTATCTGAATGTGTTAACTGTTTTGCTATTTATTGAGTTAAATGTTAAAAAAGATGTGGGGGTTCAACAGAAATTCGAATGGTACTGAATAATAACCCCACTTCATCAAACAAATATTCTTTCTTTTTCTTTTATTCCCACCAGTGCATAGATATAGATGTATATATAATTACCACAAAAAAATAAACAATATATCAATAGAGCAGTCTTTGTGCAAAAAAGTCAAAGTATAATGAAACTTATCGTCCAAGTCCAGTCTTTAGGTGAGCTGAAAGGATGATGATGATGATGATGATGATGATGATGATGATGATGATGATGATGATGATGATGACGATGAATCCACAAGTTTATTTGAGAGCGATGCAATGTTATAATCCAGTGAGTGAAAAGTGAAGTCAATGCGTGCTGATGAAAGCCACGCGTCGTAGCCTTGCTACGCTACATATGGTGATACACAATGTCCTCTTTGTTGCTTCCTAGCAACATCCCCTGCCTCCAAACTATGCTCAATAATGAACACAGTAAAACCAACTTAACGAGCAGTCAATGGTGATCATCTGAAATATAAGCTGAAGCAAAGAAAGCCCTTTCTACAAGAGAAAGCAAAATATCTACCATTAGTCGGTACTCATTACAACATGCATCAAAACATTAGCACAGTCAATAGCAAAGTCATATTCTCACGATTGAGTGTAAACTCTAAGAGTTCTCAAACAAGGACTTCAAACGAGTAGCGTTAGATCAACCACAAAACTTCCCTCTACCGAACGAACTGACTTGCTCATCGATTCCCAGGCTGATATCCTATCACAATTACGCACTCCTAGTGGTAATAGAAAATGAAAATACAATTTTAAAAAACCAAGAAACCCTTAGCCTGTTACACCATAAACCTAATGTCTTTCTCATTGACACCAGAGCAACCATATCATCTGTATCTTCTCTTGTTTATGAGGGCCCGATTACAGGAAAAGATGTAATGGTTTTCTGGTGAAATGTGAAATGACACCAACATGTCTGGTTACTTCTAATGATATCCCATCATTGTTTAAAATGCATGCTTTTGCAGTTATTTTACGTTTACATTTACATGTATGCATTTGGCAGACGCTTTTATCCAAAGCGACTTACAGTGCCCTTATTACAGGGACAATCCCCCTGGAGCAACATGGAGTAAAGTGCCTTGCTCAAGGACACACTGGTGGTGAGCGCTGGGATAGAACCAGCAACCTTCTGCGTATCAGTTCAGTGGTTTAACCCACTGGACCACCATCTCCATAGTTATACCTAAATCAGAATCAGAAAGAGCTTTATTGCCAAGTGTGCTTGCACACACAAGGAATTTTTCTTGGTGCTGAAGCTTCCAGTGCACATATACAATACAAACACAACAAGAACATAGTAATACATATTCTTAGAATAAAAATATGAAAAATAGTATAAAAAATATAAGGTCACAGTTACGTTTGGTCAGAATGGTGACTAACTTGTGTTTCCTGCAGCATACTCTCACAGTTGATACAGGAAGTGCTCTCCTCAAAGACGAGTCTGCTACTGAGCTCAAACAGGAAATTGAGGGAGTCAACCCCAAGCTGTGGGCGGCTCATTTTGCTAAACTAAAAACAGACAAGCTTGCAATTAAGAAAGCAAATGGTGATTGGCATTTAATTCAAGATTTGAGTAATGAGTTAGTAACACCATTGTCTCCTATTGTGCCTGATGTGCAAACTATAATTAATTATATTCCTTCTGAACAATCATTTTACTGTTGTGGATATTTCTAGTGTTTTGCTGTTGATTGCCGAACGCAGCCGTTGTTCGCCTTTACCCCGGAAAATTCCCAACTTGATGACATCCTCATCACAGGGGCATCAGAGCCTCTAAAATTGTCTGCAACGTTTTGGTGGAAGCTGGTTTCAAGGCATCTAGAAAGAAGCTACAATGGGGACAGACGAGGGTGGAGTATTTGGGACATGAACTGTCACAGGGCAATGTGCAATTGTCTGTTGACAGAGTGAAAGCTATTGCTACTTTCAAGCATCAGGGCTGGGTATCGATTCAGATGTTCCGATTCGATTCGATTTTCGTTTCGATTCAACTCAATGAATATAGATTTAATTCAAATACTATATTTATAAAAAAGAACAGGTGAACAAGTTTACAAATGGATAATTTAAAAGAAATGAAGAGCCACAAACCTATATATTAAACTCTTTATTTTAGGTAGCCTACACTTGGGTACATTAAAACAGAACCCATCTCTATATTTCAAATACATACAATTAGGCTATGCTAAATAAAATACAATTTTGATGCAACTTTATTCCACAAAAAAAAAAATGTATCTGAGAAGTATTTTATACAATTTTGTTTTTATGGATATTTTGATATATTTATTCTAAAGCATTAAAAGGATATTGGATGATTTTCAGCAATTTTCAGTAGGCTAAAGGACAAGCTTTTCTTGCGATTTAGCCGGCCGTCATTCAGACTCTGTCCGTTTTTATGGAGGCTTTTTCCTCCAGGGGCATCTGAGCTTTGATTCGTGCACCGGATGATGCATTATATTTCGTCATGATTTCTGTTATTTGCATGCCTTTCTTAGATGCGATTGCCATTTGATTTTATCTTTGCGACAAGCATATGTGCGATACCAGTCAGGATAGACTGGAAACCCCCGGGACGGAGAACTGTGACGTGCTGGCTTGCTTATAGTGCTCGGGAGGGGGGATCGAACGAGACCCGTTGAAACTTTAACCGGCTATATCTCAGAAACACGCCGGCGAAACCATCTGTAATTCGGGTCGATCGTAGGCGAGGCCTTTCGAGGATCGAGGTCGTAACTTTGACTGTTATGTCTGATATGTCTATAATGGCTAACATGCATGCTTAAGTGAACGCTCAAGTTTAATACAATTATCATAATGCAAGGCAAGCGTTCGCATGTGTGTGATGTATTTTTAGCGGTTGTGTGCTTGGCTGCTCTGGTGTTGCAACGTCTGGGTGATGAAGTCTCATCAAATGGAACTGCAGGTTTGTAGCATTTCACCTCAGCATTACAAACATCAACGCATCGGAGGCCGCCATTTAAGCCCTGAATGAATGACAGGCGCGCCCCTCGCTCCTTTGTAACATCGCGCAAGGACAATAAGAGGCTGACATCTAGTGGAGAAGACTAGTAGTTAGATTTACGTTAATCTTATGTTCAATGTTTGCAAAATAAATATGGGGGAAAAAATCGAGTCGTGGCCTTTGAGAATCGATTTTGAATAAAAATGATTAATCGAAAAATCGAGCCCAGCCCTATCAAGCACCCAACATCACGGAAGCAAATACTAAGCTTCCTGGGGCTGGTTAAATACTGCAGAACCTGGGTGCCCAAATTGTTCCCTGTATGACAAAATCCTACAAGCTGCTACTCTGGGAGACACAGAGAACATGGACAGCCGAGATGGACCAAGCATTCAGACATTTGAAAACCTCCTGCACTCGGCCTCCCAAGTTACACCCAAGAGTTTCACCAGTACGTGCACGAAGGTGGAGGAACAGCCACTGCAATCCTCTCCCAAGAACATGGAGGCACGTTTCGTCCCATTGCTTATTTGTTTAAAACTCTTGATTCGGTACCAGGGGACTTCCTGCGTGGCGGCGATGGCGATCATGGTGCAAGATCCTGAACGAATTGTGCTGTCACATACATTAATAGTGCACACCTCTCATCAGGTAGGAGTCATTATGAGCAATATTTCTATACAACATGACTGCTCAATGCCGCTCTGGCTATGAGGCTATATTATTAGCCACTGCTAATTTGATTCTGAAACCCACTTCTGTTATTCATGGTCCTGTTGTACATTTGCACAGGTTGCTGATGCAAGGTGAATGTGAGAATGATGACCACGTGTGCCTGGCCAGGATCCAGACATCAACAGCCTACAGGCCAGATCTTTCAACATCTGCCCTGGAGGAGGGCCGGCATTGGTATATTGATGGATCCTGCTTCAAACCAACTGATAATACATACTTGAGTGGAGCCATTCCACCGAATGGGTGAAATTTGCTTGTTGTAACTCTTAAAAATGTAACTTTATTATTATTTTTTGCATGGGGATAAGTCGGTCCAGCTGATTTGGGAACAGTTTGGCGACGCACAGATAGATCTGTTTGCCTCCCGTGACTCTTCCCACTGCAGCCTGTTCTATTCCCTGACGAGGGCACGCTCGGCACGGATGCACTGGACCACAGCTGGCCGCGGGGCCTACGCAAATATGCATTTCCCCCAGTGAGCCTTCTCGCACGAGTCCTGTGCAAGATCAGGGAGGACAAGGAGCAGGTCATGTTGGTCGCCCCATATTAGCACAGCCAGACCTGGTTTCCAGAACTCTTACTCCTTGCGACAGGCCTCCCTGTCCTATCCCTCTGAGGAAGGACCTCCTAACTCAGAGACGGGGCACCTTTTGGCACCCGCGTCCCGCTCTTTGGAACCTCCACGTGTGGCTCCTGGACGGGACCTCCGGTGGTGGCTACCATCACTTCCACTAGGGAAGAGTCCACTCGGCATGCCTATGCGTTGAAGTGGAACCTCTTCATCACCTGGTGTTCTTCCCGCCAAGAAGACCCCTGGAAATGCCCAATGGGGTCTGTGCTCTCATTTCTTGGGGTTGGAGCGAAGGCTGTCTCCCTCCACCCTTAAAGTATATGTGGCCGCAATATCTGCCTACCTCGACCTCTTGGAGAACAAAAAGGTAAGTCAGCACGATCAGGTTCCTGAGGGGAGCGAGGAGACTGAATCCTCCTCGTTCTCCCCTCGTACCCTCTTGGGACCTCTCAGTAGTTTTAGATGCTCTGCAGAGGCCTCCCTTTGAGCCCTTGTGGTCAGTCTATCTTAAGTTCTTGTCTATGAAGACAAGTGCTCCTGACGAGTGGTTGACGAAGCGTGCCTGGAGTTTGGGCCGGCCAAATCTCACGTGATCCTGAGACCCTGGCCCGGATATGTGCCCAAGGTTCCCACCACTCCGTTCAGAGACCAGGTGGTGAACCTGCAAGTGCTGCCCTTGGAGGAGGCAGACCCAGCTTTGGCATTGCTCTGTCCAGTACGCGCTCTCCATGCTTACGTAGACCGGATGCAGTGTTCAGGACCTCAGACCAGCTCTTTGTCTGTTATGGTGGAGAGCGGAAGGGAAGAGCTCTCTTAAAGCAAAGGCTGTCTCACTGGATAGTGGACACCATTGTTTTGGCTTACTAGCAGCAAGATCGACCATGTCCCCTTGGGGTTAGGGCCCACTCTACTCGGAGTGTAGCCTCCTCTTGGGCTCTAGTGCATGGCACCTCGCTGACAGACATCTGCAGAGCTGCAGGCTGGGCGACACCGAACACATTCGCCAGATTCTACAATCTCCGAGTGGAGCCTGTGTCCGACTATGTACTCGCCTCTACTAGTGGCCGGTAATGGACTAGGCTCAGGTGTCTTCGCTTGCTCGCCATTTCCACTCCACGGACTTGATATGTGCGATATTCCTCAGGTGAGCTCTCCGGGAGCCCTGAGTCCCTCCAGCACTGTCGACGCAGACACCAGTAAGTCTGCCCTTTCGAGCCCACTCGTGTCTGGCCAGGTGCCCCGTGTGCATGGTTCCCCTCCGGCGACCCCCACACGTGTATTTCCTCCGTAAGCCTCCTAGTGAGCAGGTGTTGAGTCGTCTCTTCACAGGCGTTGAGTCGTCTCTTCACAGGCGTGGAGTCGTCTCTTCACAGGCGTGGAGTCGTCTCATCACAGGCGTGGAGTCGTCTCTTCACAGGCGTGGAGTCGTCTCTTCACAGGCGTGGAGTCGTCTCATCACAGGCGTGGAGTCGTCTCTTCACAGGCGTGGAGTCGTCTCATCACAGGCGTGGAGTCGTCTCATCACAGGCGTGGAGTCGTCTCTTCACAGGCGTGGAGTCGTCTCATCACAGGCGTGGAGTCGTCTCATCACAGGCGTGGAGTCGTCTCTTCACAGGCGTGGAGTCGTCTCTTCACAGGCGTGGAGTCGACTCATCACAGGCGTGGAGTCGTCTCTTCACAGGCGTGGAGTCGTCTCATCACAGGCGTGGAGTCGTCTCATCACAGGCGTTGAGTCGTCTCATCACAGGCGTGGAGTCGTCTCTTCACAGGCGTGGACTCGTCTCTTCACAGGCGTGGAGTCGTCTCTTCACAGGCGTGGACTCGTCTCTTCACAGGCGTGGAGTCGTCTCTTCACAGGCGTGGACTCGTCTCTTCACTGGCGTGGAGTCGTCTCTTCACAGGCGTGGACTCGTCTCTTCACAGGCGTGGAGTCGTCTCTTCACAGGCGTGGACTCGTCTCTTCACAGGCGTGGAGTCGTCTCTTCACAGGCGTGGACTCGTCTCTTCACAGGCGTGGAGTCGTCTCTTCACAGGCGTGGAGTCGTCTCATCACAGGCGTTGAGTCGTCTCATCACAGGCGTTGAGTCGTCTCATCACAGGCGTGGAGTCGTCTCATCACAGGCGTGGAGTCGTCTCATCACAGGCGTGGAGTCGTCTCTTCACAGGCGTGGAGTCGTCTCATCACAGGCGTTGAGTCGTCTCATCACAGGCGTGGAGTCGTCTCTTCACAGGCGTGGAGTCGTCTCATCACAGGCGTTGAGTCGTCTCATCACAGGCGTGGAGTCGTCCCTTCACAGGCGTGGAGTCGTCTCTTCACAGGCGTTGAGTCATCTCATCACAGGCGTTGAGTCGTCTCTTCACAGGCGTGGACTCGTCTCTTCACAGGCGTGGAGTCGTCTCATCACAGGCGTGGAGTCGTCTCATCACAGGCGTGGACTCGTCTCTTCACAGGCGTGGACTCGTCTCTTCACAGGCGTGGAGTCGTCTCTTCACAGGCGTGGACTCGTCTCTTCACAGGCGTGGAGTCGTCTCTTCACAGGCGTGGACTCGTCTCTTCACAGGCGTGGAGTCGTCTCTTCACAGGCGTGGAGTCGTCTCATCACAGGCGTTGAGTCGTCTCATCACAGGCGTTGAGTCGTCTCATCACAGGCGTGGAGTCGTCTCATCACAGGCGTGGAGTCGTCTCATCACAGGCGTGGAGTCGTCTCTTCACAGGCGTGGAGTCGTCTCATCACAGGCGTTGAGTCGTCTCATCACAGGCGTGGAGTCGTCTCTTCACAGGCGTGGAGTCGTCTCATCACAGGCGTTGAGTCGTCTCATCACAGGCGTGGAGTCGTCCCTTCACAGGCGTGGAGTCGTCTCTTCACAGGCGTTGAGTCGTCTCTTCACAGGCGTGGACTCGTCTCTTCACAGGCGTGGAGTCGTCTCATCACAGGCGTGGAGTCGTCTCATCACAGGCGTGGAGTCGTCTCATCACAGGTGTTGGGGCATCCGAAGTCTCCATGAGCGGCTGGATACAAACTGGAGCTGACAAACTATTTACCTCGGGACTAGTGTCCCGAGATAACAACAGAAAAGCAGATGGGAAATAATTAGCATAGCTGCTGTTCAGAATATTATAAAAGGTAATTATAATGTGAATTCTTGGCTAAAGAGATGCGTCTTTAATCTAGTTTTAAACTGGGACAGCGAGTCTGAACCTCGAACAATATCAGGAAGACTATTCCAGAGTTTAGGAGCCAAATGTGAAAAAGCCCTCCCTCCTTTAGTGGACTTAGATATCCTAGGAATGACCAGAAGCCTAGAGTTTAGTGACCTTAAAGAGCGCGATGGGTTGTAGGGCGATAGAAGATCCGTTAGATACACTGGAGCTAAACCATTTAGGGCTTTATAGGTCAGTAGCAATACTTTGTAATTGATACGGAACTTAATAGGTAACCAGTGTAGAGATGATAAAATTGGTGTTATATGATCATATTTTCTTGACCTAGTAAGAACTCTAGCAGCTGCGTTTTGGACTAACTGTAGTTTGTTTATTGAGGATGCAGGGCAACCAGCTAATAAAGCATTACAGTAATCTAATCTCGAGGTCATGAATGCATGAACTAACTTTTCTGCATCAGAAATAGATAGCATGTTACGTAGCTTAGCAATGTTTCTAAGGTGGAAAAATGCCGTTCTTGTAACATATGAAATATGATTTTCGAATGTCAGGTTGCGGTCTAATATAACACACAGGTCTTTTACTGTAGTGGATAAAGTGACAGGACATCCTTCCAAGTTAAAGTTGTATTGTGAGAGGTTTTGTGGGCAGTTTTTTGGACCAATAAGTAATACCTCCGTTTTATCTGAATTTAATAGCAGAAAATTACACGTCATCCAGTATTTAATATCTTCAACACACGCTGTCAGTTTAGATAATTTAGCGTTTTCATCCGGTCTTGATGAAATATATAATTGAGTGTCATCAGCATAACAGTGGAAATTAATTCCATGTTTTCTTATAATATTACCAAGTGGCAGCATATATATTGAGAATAGCAGAGGGCCTTATACTGATCCTTGCGGCACGCCATAGTCTACTGACGTCATCTTTGATTTATCCCCATTTAGACAGACAAAATGGTAGCGGTCTGATAAGTACGATCTAAACCAGTTTAATGCCTGTCCCTGAACACCAGTATAATTTTGAAGTCGATCTATGAGTATTTTATGATCTATAGTATCGAACGCAGCACTAAGATCGAGTAGAACTAGTATTGAGATACAGCCTTGGTCAGAAGCTAGAAGTAAATCATTTGTGATTTTAACGAGTGCAGTTTCTGTGCTATGATGCGGCCTGAATCCTGATTGAAATTTTTCATAGATATCATTTTCTTGCAAGAAAGAGCACAATTGAGCGGAGACAACTTTTTCTAGTATTTTAGACATAAATGGAAGATTTGAAATTGGTCTGTAATTTGCTAGGTTATTATGATCTAATTGTGGCTTCTTAATGAGCGGTTTTATGAGGTTTTATGAACCTTCCCTCCCTCCAGGACATTTACGCCAGGCGGTGTGTGAAGAGAGCTCAGAGGATCATCAGAGACTCTAGCCACCCGAGCCATGGGCTGCTCTCACTGCTGCCATCAGGCAGACGGTACCGCAGCATCAGAACACGCACCAGCCGACTCCAGAACAGCTTCTTCCCACAAGCAATTAGACTCCTTAACTCTTGACCCATCAGGATCACAACACACACTGGACAGAATATCACTCAGCACAACCCACTGTAGATACACACACATTATATACACATTTATTTATCATTTATCATATAGCACCTATTGTACATTGGATCTCTACTGTGAATAATATTGTATACTGTACATTGTATATTATTATTATTATTATAGCTTAATGTATACTGTTTAATGTATGTTTAGTGTATATTGTTTAAAGTATATGTATATTGTAATGCTGCCTTCACACCAAACGCGAATTGAGCGTCAAAATCGCGTCTACCGCGTCTAGTTTCACGCGCGTACATTTTGAATGCATTCGCGCGTCAGCAGAGAATTGGACGCGCGTAGAAATCGAGCGCTGGAAGCGAAATTGACGCGCGTTCAAGGCACTCCAGGAGAAATATGTCATAAAACACCACTCTGCCTCTTTTCATTTTCATTAAACATATATTAAGCATTAATAGCCACACAAATGTGGTCCAGGCAACTCCTACATTATCTTCACTGCATGTATGTTTAAATATCCTTAAAATATAAAGTTATGAAACTTCTCTTTGCCCTCAGTCAAAACGATTTGGCAGACAACAAATTATATATTCATGAGAGCAAAGATCGCCCGTTAGATCCACACAAGACGAACCACTACAGGACATCAGAGCCAGCGGCAGACGCCAGAAGGACTGGCCGAGGAAAGGCTGCCTTCGCTGGGGTTATGAGCAGTGATTGCCCGGTGATAGCCTGGATCTCACAACTCCAAAAACACAAGATTATTTTTTAAATAGGCGCTCTCTTTATAAATAAACCACAGATTTGAGCTTTAAACAACTACATTCCCACCTGAAAACGTCTTAAAACTACATTTTGTGACACAATAGTACTGTTTTTAATTTATGCAGGGTTTCTCATACACGTCACTTTACCACGTGACAGCAGCGAGCAGGCTCCTGATTGGTTAACGCGGCGCGAATTGACGCCAAAGTTCAAATTTTTCAACTCGGGCGTCAGACGCGAATTCGCTTCAAACGCGTGAATGCACAAAAGCACCATTCGCGTGTAACGCGCGTATCGCGCAAGACGCTCAATTCGCGTCCAATTCGCGCGAACTGGACGCGCGAATGAGGCGGATTCGCGTCCTTCGCGCGTAAAGGCCCTTTCACACTGAACGCGATTTTGACGCGCGAATAATTCGCGCGATGGTTTTATTTTTCGATCAGCTGTATGTGCAATGGGTGCTTCCATACCAAACGCGAATGTGCTGCGGCGAAAAAACGACATTTTTTTTTTTCGCTTCAATGTCGATTTTTTTTTACTTCCGCGGAGACAGAAAGGGCTTCAACCAATCACAAACACGGAAAGTCGGTACTGTGGCACTTAAATGTTTACATTGTGACTCAATTGACCCTTCGTATGTCAACATATGTCAACATTTGGACATGACAATCAGTGATTTGACAGCTCACCTTAAGCAGACTGCCAGACGCTGCTCCGGATCGATTGGTTCCCTGAAGTTTGTTTCGTCAGTTGTGGTGCCACTGACTGGAGGAGCTCCTCAAATTGTCCCACGGACATCCGAAAGTAAGTGCGGAATCGGCCATGATAAAGTTTTAGCTCCTGTACAAGATTGCCATACTCCCCTTCAGACTCTCTGTTCTTTAAGAGTGGGTGCACCCAAAACCTTCTATTTGGTCTTTTAAATAAAATGAAAAGTTCGTCTTCACTGGATGATGAAGTGTCCATGTTTACTTAAAGGCCCTTTCACACTGAACGCGTAAACGAAAAAGCGAGGCGGAAAAGCGAATTTTTCGCGTGTGAATAGTTCGCGTCAAAACCATTCACATCAGCCGCGACGCGAGTTTGCGATGTCTGTGACGTTTCAGAGCTCCAACATTCCAAAACATTCGCGGCGACAGTAAACATGGACACTTCATCATCCAGTGAAGACGAACTTTTCATTTTATTTAAAAGACCAAATAGAAGGTTTTGGGTGCACCCACTCTTAAAGAACAGAGAGTCTGAAGGGGAGTATGGCAATCTTGTACAGGAGCTAAAACTTTATCATGGCCGATTCCGCACTTACTTTCGGATATCCGTGGGACAATTTGAGGAGCTCCTCCAGTCAGTGGCACCACAACTGACGAGACAAACCACAAACTTCAGGGAACCAATCGATCCGGAGCAGCGTCTGGCAGTCTGCTTAAGGTGAGCTGTCAAATCACTGATTGTCATGTCCAAATGTTGACATATGTTGACATACGAAGGGTCAATTGAGTCACAATGTAAACATTTAAGTGCCACAGTACCGACTTTCCGTGTTTGTGATTGGTTGAAGCCCTTTCCGTCTCCGCGGAAGTAAAATAAAATCGACATTGAAGCGAAAAAAAAAAATGTCGTTTTTTCGCCGCAGCACATTCGCGTTTGGTTTGGAAGCACCCATTGCACATACAGCTGATCGAAAAATAAAACCATCGCGCGAATTATTCGCGCGTCAAAATCGCGTTCAGTGTGAAAGGGCCTTTACGCGCCTCCCGCGCCGCGGGACCTCCAGACGCGCGTCAACGCGCCTTTCCATTGACTTAACATTGAAATCACTCGCGCCAGACGCTCAATTCGCGTTTGGTGTGAACGCAGCATAAGTATGTGTATATTGGTTAAAGCTGTGAGAACTACACTCACATTGTGTAAGTTATTTATTGTTTATTGTAGTGTATACTGTGCTGTGAGTAATTGTGTGCACATCAGATGTGTAATCTGATACTGCTTTAAATGTTGTACATGTCATGTCATGACTGCTATGTTGCTCGGACTGCACCTAAGAATTTCACCTACTGTTGCACTTGTGTATATGGTAGAGTGACAATAAAGTGATTTGATTTGATTTGATTTGATTTGATGACTGCCAGCTTGAATATTCTTGGAACATGACCTAAAGATAAAGACGAGTTAATAATATTGAGAAGAGGCTCTTCCACTACAGGTAACAACTCTTTCAGTAGTTTAGTGGGTATTGGATCTAATAAACATGTTGTTGGTTTAGATGCAATGATAAGTTTATTTAGCTCTTCCTGTCCTATAGTTGTAAAGCGGTGTAGTAGTTCTTGAGGGGCGATAGTTGCGGTTGAATCATAAGACATCATTAAAGATTGTACATTTACAATTTTGTTTCTGATGCTTTCTATTTTCTCAGTGAAGAAATTCATAAAATCATTACTACTAAACTGTAACGGAATATTTTGCTCAGGCGATGCTTGTTTATTTGTTAGTCTAGCCACGGTGTTAAATAAAAACCTTGGGTTATTTTGACATACTATCTTTCCACGCGATTCTAAAGACCTCTAAATTAGTTTGTTTCCATTTACGCTCTAAGTTACGAGTTTCTCTCTTGATAACATGTGTAGCACTGTTGTACCATGGTGCTTTAGTTTTCTCTCTAACCTTTTTTAATCTAATTGGTGCAACAATTTCTAATGTGCTAGAGAAAATGTTGCTCATACTGCTAGTCATTTCCTCTAGTTCATCTGTTTGTTTGGGTTCACTGAGCAGCTGAGACAGATCAGGTAAGCTATTTGAGAATCTATCTATAGTGGTTGGAATGATTGTTCTGCCTGGTCATGTACATGGACATGTAACACATTTTTTTTTTTTTGTGTGTGTTCTCAGTAGTTAATAATGTTTTAAATTTTATATTTTACATTTGCAGTTAGATAAATGTTCAGGACACTTTGCTTAATTATAAAATGTATTTTAGAGTTAATTTCCATGCAACGGCCTGTTGCTGAGAAACACAGAGTTTGAGCTCCTCCAAAGATTCTCTATTGGGTTTAGGTCTGGAGACTGGCTAGGTCACGCCAGAACCTTGATCTGCTTCTTACAGAGCCACTCCTTGGTTATCCTGGCTGTGTGCTTCGGGTCATTGTCATGTTGGAAGACCCAGCCTCGACCCATCTTCAATGCTCTAACTGAGGATGGAGGTTGTTCCCCAAAATCTGGCAATACATGGCCCCGGTCATCCTCTCCTTAATACAGTGCAGTCGCCCTGTCCCATGTGCAGAAAAACACCCCCAAAGCATGATGCTACCCCCCCCCCCCCCCCATGCTTCACAGTAGGGATGCTGTTCTTGGGATGGTACTCATCATTCTTCTTCCTCCAAACACGTTTAGTGGAATTATGAGCAAAAAGTTCTATTTTGGTCTCATCTGACCACATGACTTTCTCCCATGACTCCTCTGGATCATCCAAATGGTCATTGGCAAACTTAAGACGGGCCTTGACATGTGCTGGTTTAAGCAGGGGAACCTTCCGTGCCATGCATGATTTCAAACCATGACGTCTTAGTGTATTACCAACAGTAACCTTGGAAACGGTGGTCCCAGCTCTTTTCAGGTCATTGACCAGCTCCTCCCGTGTAGTTCTGGGCTGATTTCTCACCTTTCTTAGGATCATTGAGACCCCACGAGGTGAGATCTTGCATGGAGCCCCAGTCCGAGGGAGATTGACAGTCATGTTTAGCTTCTTCCATTTTCTAATGATTGCTCCAACAGTGGACCTTTTTTCACCAAGCTGCTTGGCAATTTCCCCGGAGCCCTTTCCAGCCTTGTGGAGGTGTACAATTTTGTCTCTAGTGTCTTTGGACAGCTCTTTGGTCTTGGCCATGTTAGTAGTTGGATTCTTACTGATTGTATGGGGTGGACAGGTGTCTTTATGCAGCTAACGACCTCAAACAGGTGCATCTAATTTAGGATAATAAATGGAGTGGAGGTGGACATTTTAAAGGCAGACTAACAGGTCTTTGAGGGTCAGAATTCTAGCTGATAGACAGGTGTTCAAATACTTATTTGCAGCTGTATCATACAAATAAATAGTTAAAAAATAATATATTGTGATTTCTGGATTTTTTTTTAGATTATGTCTCTCACAGTGGACATGCACCTACGATGACAATTTCAGACCCTCCATGATTTCCAAGTGGGAGAACTTGTAAAATAGCAGAGTGTTCAAATACTTATTTTCCTCACTGTATATATACACTGATTCTAAATACGCATATAGCATAGTCTATGATTTTGCTAAATTGTGGGAAGAAAGACATTTTAAGACCTCAGATAGAAAGCCAATTGCTCATCGTAGCACTGTGGCGGAGCTCATTCATGCAACACAACAGCCATCAAAACTCGCGGTCATCTAAGAAGCAGGGCATGCTTCAGGAGAAACAGATTTGCAGATGAAACAGCGAAATGGGCTGCTAAAGACGTGATATTAAGTCCACATGCAAGCGAAAGGGGCACAGATGTGCCCATGATGAAGTCGTCATTAACTAATGATAAGAATCTGCACCAATCACGTGACCAGACTACTTTAATGTCAGCACAATGACTTCTGCCAAAAGTCCTCTCGTATGGAACAAGCGTGTGATTGAGCTGTGATTCATGTGCTCTGGAAGACTGCTGGTGTTCATCTCTCGTGTTTTAGCTCGTGTAAAGCGTATTCAATTGTGCACAGCCTAAATGCAATGCTTTTTAACCTGATTTACACAACAGTGCTACAAAATCAAGTGACAATATTCCGTGAAATGGAAAACAGAGGATGAGTTTATTCAGAGAGTCGTGATACACACATCCGGACAGGAAGAGCATGGTGTAAAGCTGCGGTTTGATTGAACATCAGGTGATAACGCTTCCTGGAGAGCTGGGGATTTACTCACTAGAGCAGGGATGAACATCCGGTTTACCGAAGTCTTCAGGATTACAGAGAGCCAGAGCTGAGCTCGATTAGCCCAGCTCTAAAACACTGGTTTCTGCCACCGTTCACTCATTATGACAGTCTGGAGTGACCCAGTCTGAGGGTCATGTGTGAGAGACGTTAAACACTGATTATATAAAACATATCTTTAGGCACTGGTTCCACAAGAGATTCAACTTCACGGAGAAGAACACAAAGCTTTATTTAAAAGAAATCTGCAGCCATGGCTCTCCTCGTGACGGCGGGCGATGACGAGGGAGACTTCAACACGCCAGACTTCGGCGTCCTCTTGGGGTCAAAGGGCACACGGGACTGACTGGCCGGACTGACCTGCGAGCTCCGGTCCATCTTTCTGAACTCTGACAGGAACACACACACACAGGTGACTTCAGACTCCAGCGTGTCAGTATTTCTGAGGTTTACTCTATTTACACAGTCAAACACATACCCATGGTCTTATTATTCTTCAGGCCAAATCGAACTTTCTTCTGCAAAACCTGGAGGAGAAAACATACAAAAATAAAGATTAGAGATTAAGACAAGTCAAATGCAGCGTCTGCAGGTGCGCGCGCGCGCGTGTGTGTGTGTGTGTGTGTGTGTGTGTGTGAGATCCACAAGGCCAAACTGGCTAAATGAAAGTCTCAAAATCCAAATGAATCAAAGGATCGACTCACAAACGAGTCCATGAATGAATGCACATCTCACTCGCTGCACATTAACACAAAATCAAAGTGTTGTATTCACAACTTTGTCTCTATTTGTGCAAATCGCTGCACGTTCATGTAATTCTGTATTTTGCACACACAAGTTAAAAGTAGGGCTGCACGATTAATCGAAATCGACCCGCAATCACGGTTTGGCTTCTGTGCGATTATGAAAGCGCAAGGGCTGCGATTTTAATGAAATAAAGAAATGCCCAGCGTGACAGTGAAGAGCTGATCTGAGATCAGTAAACGCTGCTCCGTCTGAAAGCACTGGGAGTTTGAGCAACACGTGTCAAACATCTTCACAAACTAGTCATGTGAAGTAGGGCTGAACTATTAATTGCATTTGCGATAATATCGCGATATGATAAAACACGATTTCCTAACCGCAAAGGCTGCGATTACAGTCTGGTCACATGACACGCGAGAGTAAAGTCTGCAGAAGAAGAAGCAACTTGGCACGCTACACATATCATATGCCTGGCCTAAAAGGGAAAAAAACTGTTTGTGTTTGATCCATCGAATATTGTGTTGTTCATACTATAGGCTACTATCATCTCCAATGATCCTGGATCCATTCGGAGCTTAGATTTCACCTGCAGGTGCGCGGTGGCGCTGCGTGTGTTTTAGACACACCCGTATTCTGATTGCTTCCATTCTCTCTCGCTCTCTCACACACACACACACACACACACGTACCATAAAATAATATTTAATAACGTTCCGAAAGGTTGACGGCACGAATTGCAATGACATTCACAGGCTTCTTTGCACAGGATATGCGCTGTGAGAAACTGCTTGATGTCACGCTTACAGTGTGTGTTCTCGCCCGCCGGTGTTTTCCTTACAAATGCTCAACGAAGGCTTCATTCGTGTCGTTAGGAATGCAGTGTGCTTATATATTAAAAATAAGAAACTCGCTGACAGAAGGCTTTCCATTTCAAATGCTCACGCGGCGCTTTGTGAAGAGAGCTCGCGAGCACGCGTCTGTGTGCGTCTCAATGCTTTTATGACGCAACATTAATGTAAACACCATCAGTAATGTCTTAATGAATTAAACAGACAGGGCAAAGAGATCTGTGCGTGAGGTACCAATTAAAGATTTCCACCATTACTATACAATGATGTATTGTTGAATAATACAGAAGATAAAGAGTTAAAAAAAATAATCGCATATTAAATCGCAATATTGGTTTAAAAAAAAAAAATCACAATTCGATTTTTTTCCAAAAAAGTTCAGCCCTAATGTGAAGCGTTCATAAACCAAATACAGCGTTTAATAACCTGTTTAAACTCTCTTCATATGGTCAGTGGAGCTGATGTGGCGTCTCATTATGAATGTCCATCAGCACTGAATACTTTATTATTAGAAGATACCTGAGAAGACTCAAATACACATCATC
The DNA here is from genome assembly GCA_023566225.1 of Romanogobio albipinnatus. NCBI lineage: Eukaryota > Metazoa > Chordata > Actinopteri > Cypriniformes > Gobionidae > Romanogobio > Romanogobio albipinnatus. Next base: position 61,109,088 of record CM042243.1, read on the forward strand.
ACAGAAGTATTATCTTCATGTTTAATCAGCCAAAGCGTTTCTATCTTCGTGTTATTCAGCTACAGCGCTAGCGTCACATTAGCGGTTTCCTGAAAACACACGATTACTTCTCAAATGTGGCGTTTCTGCTCGAGGGCGCCCTCTGGCCTCCGGTATGAAGGACACTTATGAGTAGAAAATAAGAAAAATAAAACTTCTCTAAATAATCCATATGATTTTCTTCAATGTACAGGAGTTTTAATCCCCTCAGTGGATGCAGAAGAGGCTCATATTTCATATTAAAGACAGACTTTAAGACATTAATATCACAGATAAAAAGCACAGATTTGTATAATAATAGTTTTTTACAAATAATCCTCAGACCTGCATACTAACAGCTAACCCATCATTTTTAGTTTTCTGTAAAATATAAATATTATACTGTTATATTTATTATTAAATGCTCTATTTCAATTTTTTAATAATAAATGTTATTGTAATAGTAATATTTCTTATTTTTATTTAGCAATAATAATAATTATTATTATTATTAGTCACATTAATATATAAAACACAAAATGTTATATACACACTTTTCATTTGAAAAAAATAATAATAATAAATCGCAATTTTAACCAGAATAATCGCAATTAGGTATTTTCCCCAAATCGTGCGGCCCTAGTTAAAAGGCATTTGTTTGTGGAGTAAAACACGTCTGCAACATTTATCAAGTTCATGGATAAGTGTGTGTGAATGTATTAATCATAGCGGTTTGACCAATCAACTAAAAAAAATGTTTGGCATGGTCTGAAGATGATCCAATTCAATCTTCGTGAAAACGTTTTTTTGAAAATTCAAAATGGCGGCACTGATTTGTTTCTAGCCCTTGCGGTTCAAAAGTCATCAGCACAAACGCAAGTCTAATTTGGGCCAGGCGGTGGCGCTAGAGGGACGGAGTCACTCCAGATCTGCTCTGCTGGATGTGTGGACCCGCTAGCGCTTATTCATAGGAGGAGACGGTACCTTTTTATTGAGCATGTAGCCTGCAGCTTTACAGAAGAGGGGCGTGGGAGCCTTCTTCTGCCGGAGCACAAACTGCTTCTGCTTGACAGGAAGTGCTGACGCCTCCTAACGAGAGGGAAGGGAAGCGTTCAGTGACTCAGTGTTAAAAGGGCAAACGTGTCAGAGAGCCTGAAAGACTTACACCGCTGATCTTCGGCCTCTTGACGCTCGCCTCGCCCGCGTGTCCATTCTCCTTCACCCTCCTCTTCCTCTCTGGCTTGATCTGCTCGGCAGGGACAGATTTCTGCTTCCTCTTCTTCTTGGCTCTCGTGAGCGTCACCGTCTGATGAGCGTGTCCATTGGTGCTTGGCTCCGGAGCGTCGACGGCCGTGTCCTTCTGTTGTTTCTTCTTCTTCTTGGCCAGTGTTTTAGAGTCGTCCTGTGAATCCCGCTGATCTTCTGACGGCTCGTCCAGTGCGGCTGAGATCGAGCATGTTACCTCCATTGCTCCGTCGTCTTTCTCTTCCGAGGGGTCTTCTTCAGTGGTCTTCTTCCCAGCGGGCTTCTTCCTCCGTCTCCTCTTCTGCAGTTTGACTCCACCCGGCTGCTCTTCTCCATCAGACTCTGGTTTCTCTGCGTCCGCCGAAGGGTCCGAGGGCTCGACCGGTGTCTGCGCGTCGCTCTGCTGATCCGCCTCTCCCTCAACACTCTTCAAACTTCCGTTCTTTCTCTTTTTCTTCTTACCTTTCTTGTTTTTTTGTTTGGTGTCCTGGGATTTGTCAGGGTCAGCTGACGCCTCCGCCTGACCTGTGATATTAATTTAACATGAGAACCAGATTAATCATGCCCTAATATCAACATCGGCTCATTTTTAAAAAGTGAATGAAACTCATGACCACTAGACAAACACACCTTTGGCTTTCTTGCGTGCCTCCATTTTTTTTATTTGTTTCTTGGTCTTCCCCCGTCTGCTGTAGTCATACTCGTCTTCATCAGTGGACACGTCCTCCACTTTATCCGGAGGGAACAGACCTGCCCAAACACCACAGGAAACAGTCAACACGGCACAAACACTCGCCCTTTCACTCAAAGCCTCTGAGATTAAAGGAGCTTACCTTCACACAAGTCTCGGAAACTTCATCCCCCGGGGAAAGAGATTAAAGACAGATTTTAAACCAAAACTGACCACTATGTTCATTTATGCCTGGATGATTCAATGTGGAACAAAACAAAATCACTTACATTTTGACAAACTTGTAAATCTTGGCGCGGTTAAAGCTCGGTATGTTTGAGTGACTGGCCACCTCAAAAAGCCTGTCAGCTATTGCACCATAGTCGAACTGAGAAGACACAACACACACACGATCATAGGCTAAACCCTTATCAGACCCCTCGTTCATCTGCTCTGGCAAACCACATCACATTAATGTGCCACGGTCACTACAGCACAGGAACTCTTCCTCCATGAGTGTCATCATTCCTTATACAATTACACAAACTCACAACACACCTGAAGAACTGGTCCACATGCATATTCTTTCTTACGATCCCCGTCATCTGGAAATGAACACACATCTTCATCTTCATCATCCCAGTCCTCCTCAGAATCTGACAAATCAACAAAAAACATGTCAATCTAATAACACCGCAATTCATTAATATTTCCCGCCACATGCCATCAGAATGAGCATGTGACAGCTGGTTAAGAGCAGAGTCTCAACAGTATAATGAGTTATGCTGGAGATGCTGTAATTAGCTTTAGCTGCGGTCAGAACTGATGGTGTTTACCCGGAGCACGTTGAGCTTTCTTCTTCTTCTTCTTCTTCTTCTGCTCTTCGCTGGCCTGTGGGCCTTCAGATCCATCACGAGTGTCCAGCTCTTCCCCGTCGGCCGGAGCCAGCTCTTCCCCGTCGGCCGGAGCCAGCTCTTCCCCGTCGGCCTGACCCAGCTCTTGGAGCAGATCGTCGATGGCGAAAGGAACCTGGTCAACGATGGTTTTGAAGACATTGCAGCCGATGGCCTTCAGCAGGATCCGACTGGAGAGCAGGAAGAATAATGATCATCAACATCACACTAAAGCGTGTACACGTGAGCTGAGCGAGTGCTGGGGGGCGTACTCTTTGGTCTTGGCCATGGTCTTGCAGAAGGGCTCAATAAAGGTCAGGTTCTGGTCTGCGGTCAGCTGGAGGAGGAAACACAGATCAGACACATCTATACTCGTGAGACTGGTGTTATAGCAGCAGATAAACACCATGAACTCTTCCTGAAATCAGTCCCGTGTCATGTGATGGATCAGTGCTGTACCTGGGCGGAGCCGACGCGGGCCAGTTCAGTGGTGTAGAGGTCAAGCACATGGTGGACGAGTCCGGCCGGAGCGGCGCTGGAGCTGTGCAGGAGCTGAGCCGAGAACTGCTGCAGGAACGCACTCACCACACTACACACACACACACACACACACACACGTCAAGTTCATTACGGGGGCCTGAGAGGAGACTGATCACAAGATCACAATTACAATATTCAAAAAAATAAACTTTTTCCAGCACTTCAGAGCTCTAAATATGAACCAGTGTTAATGTAAAATTCATAATGTGATGATTTGTAAAACTAAAGGTTCAAAGGTGTCCTTTTTTGACAAAGTGTCAATGATCTCTTCATCACTCTCTTCAATACTGTCCACAGCCAGAAAAAGGAATCAAATGTTAAAATCAAATGATATACATATGAACAAACCCCTCAGTAAAAACCTCAGGAATATAGATATGAATCAAACTGAGTGTGGTGTGTGTAACTGGCACTGAAGTGCTCATCAGGAGAAAAACTCATTGTGAGAAAACATCTTTAAACAGGGGTTTTCCTGCAAAAAAACAAACAAAGTTTTTTTCCACCAAAGCCTAATTTGATGAGTTATTGTGATTTACGAGTGATGTAGAACAGATGCTGCGCTCGTGAGTGACAGAGAGAACGATCAGAGCTCCTCCCCACACACACACTCTGGGTCTTCAGAATAATCAGTGTTAGCTCTCTCATATTTCACATATTAATCCAAATCAAAAGGTCTGAAGACCGAAACCATGTTGCACGTGACACATTCAGACAATTTTGTCCTTGAATTATCGCTGGGTGTGAATTGCGCTCTAAAAACGTTGCCTCTTCTCTGACCAGCTGACATAAAGCATACTTTCAATAAATATTAGGCAAATCATATTCAGTTATGAAGTGTGTTCTGTGTGTTGATCTTTCTCGATGATCTAACAGACGGGATTCACACACAGCGCGTCTGCTAATGTCCGATTCACCACCTGATGACTCCTTTGAACCGAATCATTTTAACGACTGGTTAGAGCAACTGATCTGTCCAACACTGAACTCATGAATCAGTTTAATCACTTACTCAAAGCTGTTATTAGCTAGCTGATCATTTTTATTAAATTGCAAATGGCAGAACATTTGACTATTTGTTAATTTGTAATGCTACTTTTTAATATTGATATGATTATAAACCAAACAATGATCTGTAAAAAATGAGGAACAAAAGAAACAAACATCGATGTAAGAGCTCATACATAATATGAGACATCAAAATAAGATGATCAAAATTACTAGCATTTTTTAAATGTATTGTCAGTATTGCGCTCTCAGATCACGTGGGTAGGGTGTGTGTGTGTGTGGGCATGTTTTTGTAAAATATCAGGACACAAATGTGTATTTACAAGGAGAGGGTGAAATATGAGGACGTTCCCCATGTCCTCACTTTTCAAAATGCTTATATTTCACACAGAATGAGGTTTTTTTCACAAAAAGTAAACTGCACAGTCTCCTGTGAGGGTTAAGTTTAGGGGCAGTGTGTGTGTGTGTGTGTGTGTGTGTGTGTGTGTGTGTGTGTGTGTGTGTGTGTGTGTGTGTGTGTGTGTGTGTGTGTGTGTGTGTGTGTGTGTGTGTGTGTCAACCACCACCAAAGAGCATTTTTGACCCAGGAAGAACCCTGTTTAAAGACATGTGTTGAGATTGAAATCTACAGACGCACACAGATGAAGGGCTGTAAAAGACACACTTAAAGGTATAATTCTGGATGTTTCTTTTCCACTAATCTGAAAAAGCACAAAATCCTCACATGACAGAAGCATGAAATGCCCACAGTAACCAGCAGATGGCACAGAGGAGCGCTGACTGGCCTATGAGCCTTTTCACTCATTCATATATGGAAAGAAGGAGAACAGAATGAAAAACAGAGACTTTTCTTCAGATTGTGAGTGAATTACCCAGAAAGCAAGAGCAGAGCTCCTCTAATAATTAGGGATGGGCATTTTTCCAAAGTATTATTTTTGAATATTAGGGCTCATAAAAAACGAATATTGGAATATTTGTTTATTTAAATGACGTTATTTTGAGAAAATGAGAAGGACGTTTTTTTTTTTTCATCAAGTTGTCATCATCATTTCTGAACAAACTTATGATAAGGCAATACACAACAAGCTTACATTATCTTAAGGTTTTCATTCAGTTCAAAACATTACAAAACAATAAAGGCCTAAAGAACAGAAGCATTATTAGCTCAAGCAGCGCGAGTGTAAAACACACTAATAAAGCAGAGCGCAGCAGTTATCGTGCAGGACCTACACATACACTCGGGTCAGAATATGGCTATGGTGTGTATCGTTTCACATTATAATGTTGAGAATATCGTGTGGATGATGATATTCTAACGGTGTTATGTTTCTAACAGCACTCTGTGTTCTGTTCTTAAACCCTCCACAAGACTTAAAGCATTCGTCTCGAGATCACTGTGCTTTCATATCCGTCATCTCGCTCTCTCTCGGGGAACATCTGCTCTGTCCTGCACTCGTGACGCAGTGATGGAGAGCCGTCCTCATCCCACCGGTGTTTGGATCTGATGTGATTTCTCAAACTCCGTTTCATTCATTCATTTTATCAAAGTAACTCCATTTTGTAAGATCACTGAATAATTCCAAACGTCGCGAGGCAGACGACGACATTATGTGATCAAATACACTTAACACACTCCACAGCGCCACCCAGTGGATTCAGTTACAACTGCGCGTTTTAGTGGGATTTATCATGGATTTACGGCCAGCAAAGCAATGTAGTATTTTTATTTTTCGAATATTAATTACAGATGGAATATTCGAGCACACCCCTACTAATAATCCCTGGATCTGTGGGTCAGTGTGAGACTACAGAAGAACAACGGCACATTCAGAGCTGAAGATTTACAGGTTCACTATATTAATGAGCTTTATGCACATTACTGTTCATTTCATCCGCATGTCAACTCAAGCTCAGAGCTTCACTATTAAACGACCAATAAACAAACGTGTAATATTAGTAACTGCACTATAGTCATGTGATGAGCTGTGATCGATTAGCTCCAGCTGTGAGCTGTTCTCCAGCACTTCTGTGATGGCTGTGCTCGTCAGATCTGAGTGTTCGCTCAAAGCTCAGACAGACGGAGCCCAATCGCTGTCTTCAGGATGAAGATGGAGTGAGTGTGTGTGTGTGTGTGTCGAGTCACTCATGTTATAACACACTCCAGCCTTACCTCGAGTCCCACTGGCGTCTCTTCAGCATCTCAAACACTTCCCGGAAGACGAAGCGGACGAGCTAACAGGAGGAAGAACACAGGTGTTGTGACTCACAGAGAACATCTGCCTCACACCGGCGGACACACACACACACACACACACACACACACACACACACACACACACACACACCTGGTAGAACTTGTCCATGCGGAGCCGGTCGATGCCGTTCCACTCTCTCTTCATGGTCCGGAGGAACGTGCTGAAGAACAGGAGCTCTAGGGTCAGGAGCAGAGCAGGATCAGTGAGTGCTAGCATGTTATTTCCCATCTACACTGACCATTGCAGCACACGGTGTGTCTGTGGGTTAGGGCTGACGGCCATAATATGGCTTCATTTTTGCCGCGCGCACCCGAGCGCTAGTGCGGACGCGCGAGTATAAACCCAGCTAACCGCTCGTGAGGCAGATCCTCTCGGGAGTGAGTGCTGAAAGTGAAGGGCTGTTTAGCAGGGATGTGCGCAATGACTAGCCTAACCCGGTAGAATAACAAGCCTAAGCAAGCTTAATTGTTACACTAGTTTGACATGACATGGAAGAAAATGGAAAAGTTGTGCAAGCTTTCAAAATCCCTCCTTCACCCGAGTGGAGATTTATCTGAAGCCTCCGCGAGCGCCAGAGAAAACCAACGCATGCAAAACCTGAGGTAAAATTAAATGATTGTGTTTTGCTGCAGATATACACTTGTCAAAATAATATATTAATTTCAAGATATAACATTAACACGACAGTCATTTAAACATAGCCTTTGTACAAAATATATATATTTAAAGCAAAACCTTAAATGTGCCAAAAAAATGTAAACGACTAGTGTTTTTTCATTTTTCCTCGCACATCCCTAGCTCAGTGACACACACTGTAGATGAAAACAGAAACCGGCTCAGAGCGGATAATGCAGAGAAGCTTCTTTTCATCAAAAAGAACCAGCCTCTCACTTTTCCCAAAAGGGCTGTATGGCTATGATAACGTATACTAATTTAATTCAGTGGTTCTGCTGTTGTGTGGTACTGGAATCCACTGAATGTTACATTTATGTGAAATGGGCCGCAGTGCCATGTTTGTTCAGGAAGTTGAATGTTCAAATGTCAGCAACAGCATCAATTTGTGTATTTACTTTGTTACAGTCAGAAAGTGAAAAACATCTGATGAAAATAAAACATTGTTAGAAGAACTGTAATGGTATTATTAAGAACTCGTATCAGTACTCGGTATCGGCAAGTACACAAATGTAAGTACTTGTACTTGGTCTGAAAAAAAGTGGTATTGGTGCATCCCTAAGTTTGTATGAACTATAAAGGGGTCGGCAAGTAAGTT